>SZWC01002624.1:167459-201793 GCA_023375785.1 Penium margaritaceum
TCCACTGGTTGAAGGTGTGATTGTTGGTTCTGTGCCAGTAGATGAGTAGTTGATGTGTGTAGACTCAGTTGGAGCTGAAAAACCAGCTTCTTCCAATGCATGTTGTTGCTGTTCCATCATGATTTCCTGCATCTGTGCTTGTTCCATCTGCATGAGAGTGAGGTCAGAGTTAAGATCTGTAGAGTCAGAAGAAGTGTGGGTGGATGTGTCAGGTGCTGGAGGTCGGATGGCGGAGAGTAGTTCAGCTACATGTGCTGACGCTTGGCTTTGTACTTCTTCTGAAACGTGTGCCTTCTGATAACCATGGTTGGATTTTGGGTTCTTCAGCAGACAATATCGGTTGATGTGTCCCTTCTGATGGCAATCCCAGCAGATTGCATTTGCATATCTGTCAAGAGAGGGTCCTTGGCCATGTCTTCCAATCCTGCTGGGAGAGGCATTGCTTGGTCTGGTAAAGTGCCTGCCGTTGTTGTAGTGCAGGTCTTGATGATTGTTGGGAAGGTTTCCTTGACCATGTCTCCTGTTGCCATAGGTCTCAAACTTCTTGAACCGTTGAGAGCCTGGGTTTTGATACATGTTGTAGAGTGCAACATCTCCTCCTCCAGCTTTGCAATTTTTTTCTTCAGCAATCATGAGGGCTTCGCATGCTTTATCAAGTGTCAGAACATCCGTGTTGGTCGTCCTTGTTGCAGCAGCAGTTGCTGCAGCAATAGCATTAGCAGTGGCTTCCTGATCAGCTGCTCCATTCTGCACCATTGTAGCAAGGGCTCCCATGCCTGCTTTCAACGCATTGATTTCATCTTGAAAAGGTCTTGACTGCTCCTTGAGTTCAGTCATTCTGTCAACTGTATCTTTGAATCTGGGAGGTATACCAAGAAATAATGTTAGTACCATGGTCCTCTCTGAAATAGGTTCACCAATTGCCTTGATCCGGTTCCCAAGAGTCTTGAGGTGTGCAATATGATCTTCAAGTTTTGTCTCCATCTCCATCTTCAGGCCATGAAACTCTGTCAGAAGGTTGGCAAGCTCAGTGTCTGTTGTTTTGTTGTAGCGGTCATACAAAGCTTTCAAAGCCACTCGTGGATTGAGATCAGGGTTGTTGTCTCTGATCAGAAACTTGAGTCTGTCGTTCAGTTGCATGGCAAGGAGAGAAAAAGCTTGATCACATTGTCGTTGCCAGTGCAATCTTTGCTCAGCTGTTGCGGCGGGATCAAGTGTCTCTGTTGCAGGATCTGACACCACTCCCCATAGTCCCTTGTTGAGATACAGCAGTTGCATGTTAAACGCAAAGGTGTGGTAGTCGTCCCCATCGAATGGGGGAATCTTGAAGTTTCCATCCTGAACTGTGGCCATGGTTGCCACAGATAATGAATCTGATTTGTCACTGTTGTTCGGATGTCATGAGATGTCAATCTGCACTGAGGAGATATCAACTGATACTGTTGAAGCTTGAAATACGCAGCCCTGCTCTGATACCAAATGTAGAAAATTGCAACCCAGGAATATCTTCTGCTTTCATGCAACAACAAATATTCACAGCTTAGAGCACCCAAGTAGTGCAGTGGAGAATACCAGCTCCACCTATCTCACACTTTCATCCCTCTTCCAGACATTCACTCAGTAGAAATGCACTGAGAGTCAAGAGGGGACTTTGCTGAATCCAGAGCTTCAAATCTCACTTGAAATGGTCAAGAAACGAGTACAAACGAAGCTAAAGAAGTCTGACATGCAAGACTGGACTAAGTACTAGTTCTACCTCCTATGTTCTGTCCCTGGTCCCTGCACTTGGTAATCTAGAAAAAATACTAAGTCTTGCGAGGTGTCTTGTGAGGGGAGAAGTCCCTGTCCTCCTCATTCGTGTCTTGGTTCATGCCGTTGTGACAGATCGCGCGATCCTTGCGCGTCCTCGCTCGGCCCCTGTCCTCCTCCCTCTGCTCCAGTCCGGACATCGATCGACGGTGTGGATCGATCGAGGCGATCGATCTGCCACATCGTCGATCGATGGTCCACATCCTCATCCTCCGCCCTCGTCGCTCGTTGATCAGACCTCCAAAGCCACTTCCGTGATTTGCGCAATTAGTGCTGGAATAAGTAGCGCACGTTCCGATAATATGAGCATTGAGCTGCGGCCGGGCTAGGATAAGTGGGACACCCAAGCGGGTCAGCCCATAATCTCTCACCGGACCCCGCTCCCATAGGAATAGACAAAATAGGATAGGTAGAAGGTTAGGAGAGAGGCTGGCCACCTCTCTCCTAGCCTTCTTGCTTTGGCTGTTTTAATTTTCCTTCATTGGACTTCAGTCAGTAGACCTTGACAACATAACAAGAAGTACAAGTCAGTAGACAAGACATGATTTTTAACAGATTCCACCCCCCAAACACCCGATTTTCGGGCTAGGCTAACTTTCTGAATACTCACTCAAATCGAGCGATTCAAAGCTCGATCCTGCATGGAAAAATCCAAAGAATCCAAATCTAAAGTCAGATCAGGTGTTCTACCACTCCTCAGTGGTCAAACCAGGGAGTACACTCAACAGCACTCATGGCAAGGGGCACACCATGTCAACAATCTCCCCCTTGCACCGCAGCCTTGATGCCCTGTCCTTGGATCCTGTAGCATTTTAAACTTCACAGCGCAGACCGAGCTCCATGCAGCTCGCGTCGTGCCTGTCCTTGGGCTGTGCCTTGGTCATGGCATCGGCGAGCATGCGCTTCGTGCCACAATGCACAATAGCCGCATCTCCCTTCGCCACCAAGTCCCGCGCGTAGTGATGACGGATCTCGATGTGCTTGGTCCTCCTGTGCAGCACTGGGTTCTGGGTCAGGCTGATGGCACTCATGTTGTCAACGTTGAGTACCGTCGGCTTCCTTTGCGGCACGCCGATCTCCTTTAGCAGCCGCCTCAGCCACACCGCCTCCTTTGCGGCTTCCGCGAGCGCGATGTACTCCGCTTCGGTGCTGGACAGCACCACGCAGTCCTGCTTCCTGCTTGCCCATGAAACCGCTGCACCACCAAGTACAAACACGTACCCGGACGTTGATTTTCTGTCATCCACATCACCAGCCCAGTCGGCATTCGAGTAGCCGATCAACTCGAGGGAGTCATCATGCGCTCCCCCTCCAAACACGAGCCGTGACTGTTTTGACGCCTTGAGATAGCGGAGGATCCGCTTCACCGCTTGCCAATGCAGCGGCCCGGGGTCAGCAACGTAGCGGCTCACTTGGCCCTCCACAAAGGCCAGGTCGGGCCGCGTCGCCACCATGGCGTACATGATGCTCCCCACTGCGGACTGGTATGGCACACCTGCCATCTCCTCCTTCTCGTCGTCCGTGCTCGGGCCCATGCTCGAGCTTAGCGCACACGTGGTGGTCATGGGTGTGCCGATGGGGTTGTACTCCTCCATGTTGTAGCGATGGAGCACCTCTTGCGCATACTTTGCCTCCCCCATCTCGAGCGTGCGTGCCTTGCGGTCCCTCTTGATGGCGACGCCGAGGTAGTACTCGAGCTCGCCCATGTCGGTCATTTTGAACCGACCGCCCAGTTGCCGCTTCAGGTTCACCAACTCCTCCATGTCCGACGACACAAGGATGAGATCATCCACGTAGAGCGCCACGATCTGGTGCAACCCCGGCTGCTTCCGCACATACACGCTGTGATCCGCCTCGCAGCGCTTGAAGCCAAGCTCGGCCATGAAGCCGTCCATTTTCAGGTACTACATGCGTGGTGCTTGCTTCAGCCCGTAGAGCGCCTTGCGAAGCCGGCACACCTTCCCCGGCGGCGCGTCCACCCCCTCCGGCACCTCCATGTAGACCTCCTTGTCCAGGTCGTCGTTGAGGAACGCAGTTTTCACGTCCATTTGGTGGACTTCATAGTCGCGCACCGCCGCCACCGAGAGGATGGAACGAATGGAGGCGAACTTCGCCACCGGCGCGAAGGTTTCATCGTAGTGTTCACCCTTTTGCTGGGCGTACCCCTTCGCGACCAGCCGCGCCTTGTACCGCTCCACCTTCCCCTCCTTGGTGAGCGTCTTCTTGAAGATCCACTTGGAGCCGACGATTTTTGCGCCCTCCGGCCTGTCCATCAGCTGCCAAGTGCCATTCTCTTCATGGGAGGCGAGCTCAGATTTTATAGCTCCCTCCCACTCAGCCCCATCCTTCCGCTGCAACGCCTCCTTGACGGTCTCGGGCTCCTCTTTCGCAAAGAACGCTCGAGCGAGCCCAGTCCAGATGCCCTCTGCGGCATCGTACCTCTTTGCCGTCCTCCTTGCGCGTCCGCTTCTCCGGAGCTGCTGCTGTTGAGGCTGCTGATGCTGCTACCGTTGCTGCTGCTGCTGCTGCCTCCTCGCGGTGCCCCTTGCACCGCTGGCCTGCTCCCCCTCTCTTGGGGACCGTGGAGATGCGGGCTCACTCCCCGCCTCCTCGTTCAGCTCCACTGCTGCCGGCGCTTCAGACTCGTTGTCCGACACGGCTGACTGCAAATCAGCCGCTCCCACATCGCCCGGATGGTTCTCGCCGTCAGGAGCCGATGGGACATCACCCTCTTTTGCGTCCTCCGGCGTCTCCCCCTCAAGGAGTGGCAGCCACTTCCCACGCTTGGAGAGACCCGCGTCCTTGTCCGTCCAACGGCTGGCCTCGTCGAATGTGACGTCGTGACTCTTCACGATCTGCTGCCTCCGCGGGTCGAAGAGCCGGTACGCCTTGCTTCCGCTCTCGTACCCGACGAAGATGCACCGGCGAGTCCGCGGGTCCAGCTTGCCCAACCCCTCCCGTGCCTGCACAACAGCATGTGCAACACAACCAAACGTGTGGAGGTGTGCCACAGTTGGCTTCCTTCCGCTCCACACTTCTTGTGGCGTCTTCCACACCTTGGACTCAGTGTCTTTTAGCGGCTTCGTCGGCGTCAGGTTCATGATGTACGCCGTTGTCTGTGCCGCCTCGCCCCAGTACCGCTGCGTGAGGCCTTCATCACTCAACATGGACCGGACCATGTTGAGGATGGTGCGGTTTGCCCTCTCGGCGACGCCAATCTGCTGCGGAGAATGTGGCGTAGTTTTCTGCCATGCGATCCCCTTGCTCTTCATCCATGCCGATCAGCCCTCGTACTCGCCGCCGTTGTCGCTCTGGAACGCCTTCACCTTCAACTCCGTTTGGCGCTCCACAGCCGCCACGAATTCCTGCATGCAGGACAAGACATCGCTCTTCCTCTTGATGATGTAGAGGTAGATCTTGCGGCTGTGGTCATCGATGAAGGTGACAAAGTAGCGCGCCCCACCAATGGAGGGCTCGAACGGTCCACACACATCGGTGTGTACTACCTCCAACTTTGCCGATGCACGCGTCCCCTTTCCTGCAAACGGCTGCTGTGTCGCTTTGTCGACCACGCACGGCTCACACACGGCGTCCTTGGCTGCGTCGAGGCTCTTGACCTCAAGACCTCGCACCACTTCCTTCTTTGCCATGTCCCTCACCGTTGAGGGAGTGATGTGGCACAACCGGCGATGCCACAGGTCCAGGTCCCCTTCATCCTTCGTCGCGAGGTTGGCGGCATCGGTCCTCACCGCATTGGCAAGAACCTTGGTACGGAGAAGGTACAAGTCCTCCTCCCTCTTGCCACGTGCAATTACCTCGCTGTCTCCCTCCTTCCGGATGATAGCCTCTTTCTTGTTGAAGAGTACCTCGAGCCCCTTGTCGGTAAGGCGGCTCACTGACAGCAGGTTTGCCCCAAAGTTGGGCATGTGGAGCACGTCGTAGATGGTGCACGGAATGACTTTCCCGTTCACCACCGACTCAATGCGAACATTTCCTTCGCCCACGGCCAACTCTGTTTTGCCGTTGGCCACTGTCATGCGCCGCTCGGTGGTGCCGTAGGTGACGAATGCTGCCCGATTGCATTGTGTGTGACGGCCTGATCCGGAGTCGATCACAGTGACTTCCGGATCTGTCAAGTCGGTAGACTCCCTGGCCATCATGGCTTGGGTGTCCTTCTTCCCGCCCTTCCTGGACTGGTCCGACTTCTTGTTGGGGCAATCACGTGCGTAGTGGCCCTGTTTGCCACAATTGTAGCACTCCTCCTTGTTTTCACCTCTCTTGGTGCCCTGGTTGGCACCCTTCCCCTTCTTGCCTCCCCCTCCACCTTGAGGGCGGACGGCATAGGCGGAAGTTGATGTCGCCCCACTCTCTCTCCCACCACGCCGCATTCATTCGTTGCGGACGTACTCAGCCACCTTCGGGTACTTCAGCTCATCGGCCGACCAGCCGCCTACGACGGTGATCATGGGACTCCAACTGTCCGGCAAGGCCAGGAGGAGGATCATGGCTTGCAGCTGAGGGTCGACCTTCCATCCGGTGGCTACGCACTCGGCAGTGAGGGACTCAATCTGCTACAGGATCTCCATGATGTCGTCGCCTTCGTTGGCTCGGAGGGTGACGAGCCTCTTGAAGACGAAGAGCTGGTTAGCAAGGTTGGTGGACTGGTAGATGGTGCAGAGTTTCTTCCAGGCCTCCGCGGCCTCTGTGCATCCTTGAATGAGGGAGCGCTGCGTCGGAGCAAGCGCATACACCAACAAAGCAAGCGCCTTCTTGTTGCGCTTCTTGTACGCTTCCACTTCCTCCGGCGTCGCGGTATCCGGAGGGGCAGTTTCTTCACCCTTGACCAGCTCAAGAAGGCCCTTGTCATCGAGGAAGACCTCAAAATCCCACCTCCAAAGGTGGAAGCCAAGCCTGTCGAACTTGGAGACGCCGATGCTCTCTTGCTCGGTCGGTGCCATGGCCCGCGGCGGTAGTGTGAACATTGTAGAGCTAGGGTCCTTCTAGGCACGTGGGCCCATGACCCTTTATTGGTTCTAGTGGGTGTGGAGGCACCCTCAAGGATGCCTAGCTCTCACTGGTTCACGCTGCCAAGGTTTGGGGCAGCCAATGGACACCTTTGGTGAAGACTGTGGAGCACAAGGATCAGAACACGTCGCATTCAGTAGAACTGAATCGAAACACGATTTTGTTACTTAGCATAGCGAGATTACATCAGATCCTTATAGCCTGTGATCTAAGCTTTCTAACGCATCCAAGCACGCCCAAAACGGAGCAGTAGAGCCCCTGCTACGGCCGTCAAAGTAACCCACCTTGCCTTGCACACTAGGCAATGGGAGGCGCTTCGACGATGACCCGTCGAAGCGCCTTTCCTCGCCCAGAAGTCAAGGAGAAATTCACCCTGGTCAAGGATAACTCTCTGGTTCCTTCCTTTATGGCCCTGGTGCATTTGGAGCTCGTTGGGGACGAACTCGGATCACTGGCGGTGGATTATCCCACCACCCATGGCGGGTACCAGATTCCACCCCCCAAACACCCGATTTTCGGGCTAGGCTAACTTTCTGAATACTCACTCAAATCGAGCGATTCAAAGCTCGATCCTGCATGGAAAAATCCAAGAAATCGAAATCTAAAGTCAGATCAGGTGTTCAAGCAATCCTCAGTGGTCAAACCAGAGAGTACACTCAACGGCACTCATGGCAAGGGGCACACCATGTCAACACTCTCAGTCTGGTTGCATAACATGAGTGGGAGCTGCATCAGATGGACGTGAGCAACGTCTTCCTCCATGGTTCATTGGAAGACCAGGACCTATACATGGTGCAGCCTCCAGGTTTCGACGACGGCACTGGGAGAGTCTGGCAGTTGCAGAAGGCCCTTTACTGCCTGAAGCAGTCGCCTCGAACTAGGAGATCAGCAGTACGCTCCTTCGCGGCAGCCTACAGCGTAGTACCGCTGACCCCGCACTGTTTGCCACCCCGCGAGGCCAGACCCTCGCCGCTGTCCTGGTCTACGTCGATGATCTCCTCATTGCGTCGCCTGACATGGCTGCCGTCCAGCGTGTCGAGGACCTACTGCACATCGCCTACCAGATGAAGGATCTCAGGTCTGCCCGAGTCTTCCTAGGCATGGAGCTCGAGCATGATCCCTCCCAGGGCATCCTACATGTCCACCGGGCTGCCTATGTGCAGACCCTGTCCACTCTCTTCGCTGAGGACCTACCCCTCATGCCCAGTGCATCCTCACCTATGTCACGTGATGGCCAGGTGAAGCTAAAGAGTCCTGACCCAGCCGTTGTGGAAATTCCAGTTGACGTGACCACATATCTGTGAGTCATTGGGTCATTAATGTTCTTGGCGACGACAACAAGCCCAGACATCGCGTTCGCCGTCAACCTCCTGGCTAATTTTTCCCAGGAGCCGCGTCACCTCCACTTGGAGGCCACGATTTGAGTACTACGCTACGTCATCTCGACTCCTCGGCGAGGTCTCATGTTGCACCGCCAGCCGTCTGTCGTCGCGGTGGGCTATACCGATAGTGACTAGGCCGGTAATGCAGACGGTAAGAGTCGCACAGGATGGATCTTTTTGATCGGCGGTACGGTTGTGTCCTGGCGCACTGGCAAGCAGGAGTGCATTGCATGTAACACTGCCGACACTGAGTACATGGCCCTTGGCTCAGGCGCATGTGAGAGTATGTGGTTACGCCGTCTGTTGTCCGAGTTGCGTCAGTCCGTCACATCCATCACGTTGCATTGTGACAATGAGAGTGCGATGGCCATCACTGACAATGACGGCGTGCATCACACATGCACAAAGCACATCAACGTTGCGTATCACTATGTGCGTTCGTTGTTGCATGAAGGAAGCATCAACATTGTGTGGGTTGAGACAGCACGGCAACTGGCTCACTTCTTGACCAAGGCACTGAAGCGCGACTCGTTCAAGAAGGCTGTGAGTTCGGTTGGCGTGCGTCCGTGAGTGGCTCTCATTGTGCCTCCCTGCGTCTGTGCGTGCCTTGGGGGAGTCTGGTTGTTGACTGTGTCTGTATCCGCACATGTGCACTACGCCTATGAGTCATGGGGTAGTGTTGGTTTTTTACGCATATCTCATTGTGATTTGTTGTGTCCTCCCGGCTTGTGTACATCGGCGTGCAGATGACTGACGGCGAGACTTGACGCTGTTGGAGTGTCATCCGGTGGAGCCGACGTACGCTGAGACCTACTCGCAGTTCACTGGATCCTCCTCCCTCCGGCGACATGCTCAGCTCCATCGGCAGGCCTCCTCGGCGGTTGAGCTACCGGCGGTCACTGCCACCGCAGATGCTGTCTGTATGCACCCAGTGTTGTTTCTGATTGTGCCATTGCGTCTGCAGCATCATGCCATGCCTAGGGCCCATGTCCCTTGCTGCTTGGCACTGTTTGGTATCATGGACCGTCGTAGGCACTGTCTGGGTTCGGGCAGCCATAACTCTTTACTACTGTTTTTCTTGCTGATTCTGACCGCACGACTGCGTTCGCAGCGTCGGTTGGTATTATGGTATGCTCCAGTTTTCAGGCAAAACGGACGACGCCCGGGTTTTGGGCTGTCGGGCGTCTCACAGGGCTCACCGAGAAAACCCTGCCTGCCAGAAAATAGGTCTAGGACTATTTTCTGATCGGCTGGTTAGCTTAGTAACAAGTTCTACACTAGTGGGGGGAGCTAGAACTTGGAGGGTCTCCCATTGTTGCTCATTTTTCATTCCTAATCAGTCACTTTCTGTTTTCAGCTGCTTTCTGGCGCTAACACTGGCACGCGCATTTCTGAGTAACAAACCCAGAGCCTCTAGACATAGTCTCTAGAGCAACAGATTGAGGGTGCAGCAAACTTAAGCAACGAGCGAGGAATCCCGCACACTGCATCAACAATGCTGCTGCCCCAACCTACTGCCTAGTTTTCTGTTTTCCCCCCAGTTCTGTAGAGCTTGTTACTCACCTAACCAGCCAATCAGAAAATAGACCTAGACCTATTTTCTAGCAGGCATGGTTTTCTCGGTGATTCATGCCAGACGGTTGACAGCTGAAAACCCGGACGGCGTCTGTTTTGCCTGAAAACTGAACCATACCATAATACCGACGCTGCGAACACAGTCGTGCGGTCAGAAAAAGCTAGAAAAACAACAGCGCAGAGATCATCCCCATCAGTCACACGAAGTCTATGTGACCCATAAAAAACGGTGGCGTAAAGTACGCTAGCGTAAAAAACACTAGCGTTTTTTTGCTAGCGTAAGAAATGCTGACATCAGCAATTTTGGGTCAGGAATACATTTTTTCTTTACGTTTGAAGTCCTCGAGAAACAGTGTGGGTTCTCAGTTTGGACCAATTTGACTTTCGGCCCCATACGGAGCATTGCAATGGTGTCGGTCCGTGGCAAGGGCAAAGGGAAATTTGACCCCTCCTCTTCCTCCTCAAGCACTATGAGTCCACAGTCACAGTCACTCGTGATGGATGAGCTTCGTCGGTCACAAGACGAGATGCGCCAGCAACAGCAGCAACAGTCCGACATGTTGTAGGAGATCACGGAGCTATTGTGGGGTCGTTCGAGGGCCTCACAGCAGCCATCTAGAGGATCTACTAGAGCTACACCATCTGTTCAACAGTCTACACCCTACACAATACCACGACTTCAGCACCAATCATCACAGGTTGACACTTGGGATGAGGAGGAGATAGAGGATGACATCCGCAAGCACGAGATTCGTGTGCATCCGTGAGCTAAGTCTAGGGTCGCAGCTTCTCAATCCGCCACCTTCTCGCCGTCATGATCAGCCACGTCGTTCAGCAGCATTCACTTTTGGTGGCGTTTCTCTCACTGATGGACTTCCTATACCCTGTCCACCATCTCCTGAGCCTAAGGTCGCCCTTCCCACGGAGTGGCGAGCAAATGACTTTGAGACACCTCCAACCCGTTACGTTAGCGACAAGGGTTTCAATTGCTTGGAGACCTTATTTCAGGTGTGGGCCGATTCGGAGGGCGTCTGGCCCTACTACCACTGCAAGTACCAGACCCGTGACGCTCACCAGGTCCAAAAAGCAACGAGAACAATGTGTGGTCTCCTCTACGCCATGTCGCGGGAGACTGTGGTGGAATTCCGACCCTTCCTCGGTGAGACCGGGACAATGACTAGAGCAGATCCGCGTCAGGCCTGGGAGCTGGCCCTGACAGTTCTCGCTGCGGAGACCCATGCCACGAGGGCGGCCTGACTACGTGAGTTTCACTCCCTCCGTCAGGATCCCACGAAGCGTACAGCTGACTACTGGAAGTGCACGATGCGCCTTTACACGCGCCTTTGGACTGGTAGCGGGACGCAGTTATGGACACTCGACACCATCATGATGGGGGCACATTTAGACCATGTGAAGCATTTCACAGGCTTCGACCACGTGGCTCTCTCTGAATTGTAAGAGCCACTACAGTTGAATCCTTGGACCCATCGTTACTTCCTCAAGGCCACATTGAATCATGAGGGTGCCATCGCCCATCATCGGAGTCCACTTGTTGAAGCTGTGACTGCTACCCTTCCTACACCTGTGTCCTAGCTCACTAATCTCATCTCCACCGCTTCCTCCTCCTCCTCCTCTACCCCGAGCGGCCACACTCAGGGCATTGCAGCGGCCGCACAAGAGAGGCAGGGGAAGAAGCGACATGGACCTCCACGACCTCCATCCCCATCACACTTGATGGACATGATTCTCTGAAGGTGGATAATCCAGCAGAGCTCGGGGAGACAGTGGACGTGACCCTGTACTTGCGCCTGGTTGGCTCCTTGATGTACTTGGCCACTACCACACAACCCAACATTGCCTTCACCGTCAACCTCCTTGCACAGTTCTCACAGTGTCCTCAGGCGAGAGCCCTTCACACAGCCGTGTGAGTGGTGCGGTACGAGTTCTCCACATTGTGTCTCAGTCTCTGCTTTCGATGGCAGTGTTTGGTGGTAGTCGACGGTTACATAGACAGTAACCAGGCATGGAGTCTTGATGGGTGCAGTCGGACAGGCTACGTGTTCCTGCTGGGTGGCACCGTTGTGTCATAACATAGCGGCAAGTAGGGTTGTATCACACGTAGCTTATCAGAGGGTGAGTATGTTGCTCTTGGGGTTGGGGCTGCTGAGGCGGTGTGGCTACATCGTCTGTTTTGTGAGTTATGGCAGTCTGTGCCTTGCGTTGTTCTGCGTTGTGACAACCAGAGTACTCTTTCCATTGTAGAGAACTCTGGTGTGTTTCGTGCATACACGAAGCACATTGCTGTTTAGCATCACTTTGTTCATAATCTTGTGGAGCGACAAGTGATCTTCGTTATCTGGGTCGGCATGGACATGCAGCAGGCTGACTTCTTCACCAAAGCACTTACGCATGGAAAGTTCATGGTGGCCATTTGTTTTCTCGAGCTTCGTCCCTTGCCTGAGAGTGGTTGAGAGTGGGATGTATGAGCATTGACTGTCAAGCATCTTGTTGCGCACCTGTGTCACTTTTAATGTGTATGTGTATGGATATGCTTACCATGGGGTCATGGGGGATTGTTGTGATGTGAGTCGTCCCCGTCTATTTTTACACTTAACTATGACCACTCGGTTGTGTCCATGCTTGTGCAGATCCCTGATGCAGGCCCAGCTCACATCGGAGCACCGACGGGTGGTGGCTCCACCGACAAACAGCTGCCAGACAGCTGCCACAACGTCTCGGGTGCTTGTTGGGATGCTCTTCACTTTTTTGCAATGCTAGAGTTTTTTCGGTGGACTGGTTTCTGAGCCCGATTGGCATGTTTTGCATTGTCTTTCCACTGATCGATGCGAAACCTGTGTGACCAGTCATAGCGTATGGCTTGCGATTCTACATCTCTAAGTTCAGACGGTGTTGCGCTTGGAAACCTGTGCGCAGAGTTACGGCCAAACCAGTGGTTTTGGACCAGTTTTAGGACAAACTGACACTGCCACGTGCGTCACCCGCCATGCGCCGCGGCACATATTCATGTTGTGTTCTTTTTGGTTGTCATTCCTCTCTACATTACTAAGCTATTGAATTTTATGAGATTTTGCACGTCTCCCTAGTCTGACCTTTGCTGTTTCTTGCACCTACTTGCTTGCTAGTGAGCTAGCTAATTTGACAGTGTCGTCACGTCAGTAGAAGAAGGTTAGGACGCTTCCTAGAAAATTTTTATCGCGTGTGTCATCTGCCGTGCACTGCGGCAGGTATTTATGCTGTGTTTTTATCAGTTCTCATTTCTCTTTGCATTACCAAGCTATTGGAGCTCATGAGACTTTGCGCGTCTCCCTAGCTTGACTCCTACTATTCCTTCCACTTGCTTGCTTGCTAGTATACCAGCTGAATGGACAGTGCCGCCATGTCAGCAGCAACAAGGTTTAGGAAGCTTCCTAACAATTTCTCATGGTATAAGAGCAGCGAGACCTCTCTCGCTGAGCTACACTGCAAACATGTAGCACCGGCAGTACTAGTGAGATTCACCACCGCCGCCGCATCCTGGGACCCGTTGTAGCCGACGTTAGCAATAGCGATGTCACCACGCAATCGCCACCACCATAGCAAGAGGAGCTGCGGTATTGACAAGCTTCAGCACCCACGCCAAGCAGCAGCAGTAGCACCGGGTGGCAGGAGCAGCTGTGTCTTGCTAACGGTCTGTTAAAAACATCCTTTAGAAGGAGCTCACAACAATAGCTTGCAGATGCGGTTGCGAGCAGTGGCAGCGTGCAACAACGACATCAGCAGCTGTGAGCAGCTCCACCAGCGAAGCAGGATTAGCAGAAGTAGCAATAGTGCAGAAAAAAACATTGTAGCCATTGTAGCAACAACAGTAGCAGTAGCCGTACTACAACAGCGACAGCGGCTGCAGCAGCACGGCAGTAATTACAAAGATCGTAGTAGCAACAGACTCGCCGCATCAGCAGTAGCGGGCTTGAGCACCACTGCTAATGCACAGCAGTGTTGATGCGCAACACTCCTGGATAGTTGTGCACAAACTATGCAATACTGTGCAAGACTTTGCAGTATTGCAAAGGCCTGTGTAGGCCAGCACAACCCCTGTATAACCGCGAGCAGGGGGCGACGCGGTCACCCCACCGGTCACGGGGAGTCCGCGTAACTCAGAAAGAAAAACCGTTGGTAGAAAATATGCCAGCGTATAAATGATACGTTTTTCCCGCTAGCGTGAAAAGCGCCGATGTCATCATTGGTTGTGTTGACATCAGCATTTGTTAGGTCAAAACCTCAGTTTATCTCAATGTTTCAACTTCTCAAGAAACACTATCTTTTTTTCTTTTCAAAGCGTTTTGAAGTTTGAACCCACATTGAGCACTATGATGCTACCACTACATGACAAGGGAAAAGGGCTAGGAGAACCTTCCTCCTCCTCTGTCTCGGGCTTTATGAGTGCATAGTCTCAGTCACTTATGATCGACGAGCTTTGTCGGTCACCGGACGAGATATGCTGATAGCAGCAATGGCAGTCCGACACGTTGCAAAAGACCACAGAGTTACTAAGGGGTCGTTTGGGGGCCTCTCTGTAGCCACTAGAGCTAAAACATCTGTTCAGCAATCCATGCCCTACACAGCGTCACGGCCTCGACACCCCTTATCACACGTTGACACCTGGGATGAGGAGGACATAGAGGATGACACACGCGAGCATGCAATTCGTATGCTTAAGGAGCGCATCCGTGAGCTACGTCTGGGATCACAAACTCTCACTCTGCCACCTTCTCGCCGTCAGGATCAGACACGTTGTTGACCAGCGTTCACTTTTGGCTGCCTTTCTCTCACTGGGACCTTATTTCAGGTGTGGGTTGATTCTGAGGGCGTGTGGCCTTACTACCACAGTGAATACCAGACCCGCGATGCTCACCAGGTCCAGACAGCAGGGAGAGCGATGCGCGGTCTCTTCTACGCCATGCCACGGGAGACTATGGTAGACTTTTGACCAATCGTGGGAGAGACCGGGACCGGGACTGGAGCAGATCCGCGCCAGGGCTGGAAGTTGTCCCTGACACTTCTCCCTGAGGAGACCCATGCCACAAGGGTGGCCCGACTACGTGAGTTTCACTCCCTCCATTAGGGTCCTACAGAGCTTGCAACTGACTACTGAATATGCGTGATGCGTCTTTACATGCGTCTTGAGATCGGTGGCGGGACGCACTTGTGGGATCTCAAGACCATCATGATGGGGGCGCACTTGGATCACGTGCAGCAGTTTACAGGTTTCGACTGTGTAGCGCTCTCGGAGTTGTTGGAGTCACTACAGCTACCGCCTTGGGCCCATTGCTACTTCCTCCAGGCTACATCGTCTCATGAGGCTACCATCGCGCATCAGGAGAGTCCACTTGTTGCAGCAGTGACTGCGGCCCCTCCTACACCTCTGTCCCAGCTCACCAGTCTCACCTCCACCGGTCCCTCCTCCTCCTCTATCCTGAGCGGCCACACTCAAGGTGTTACAGCGGCCACATTGGGAAAGAAGGGGAAGAAGTAACACGGGAAGGGGTTTTAGCAATGACAGTATCCAGTGAGTAGTGGCAGTGGACAATTTGTCTACTACTACAAGTGTGGAGGCGCTCACTGCTACACGGAGTGTGAGTAGCCCCTTGACTGGAATCAGATCATGCGCAACCTTCAGAGGGCACACACACGTAGCGGATTTCCTCAAGTGCAACACAGATGAGGTACACCAAGACCACGACTACAGCAGATGCATCCGTTTCACCAGGCGACAGCGGTGATATGGACCCTCGGGATTGCACAATCGTGGAACTTCGTCAGCTACAGGTGCTTCGTACTCAGGGAGGTGCGAGTGTGTTGTCACAGTCAAGTGGTCACGAGACAGATTTTCTTATTGTGTGTGTTGCCTGTGATGATGCTTGTGGTGGAGCTCAGTTGGCTTGCAATGAGGATGGACCTGATAGTACCGACTGGCTTGACGAGTCACAGATCCGTGTTGTTCATCGTTGTCTTGAGTCCGGTGCTACGCGTTCAACAGAGGCAGAGTGTTCTATGGCATATCCCTTAGAGTCAAAGACTAGTCGTGAGCTGAGTGGCACCTGGATCATTGAATCTGGTACCACCCATCACATGACCTGTCATCGTAGTGACTTTGTTGTGCTTGGTCCCGTTGCGTCCATTCGGTCCGTTTGCACAGGGTCTGGGAGTTGGGGTTGTTCTATTTGATGGTCCGCCTGGCCCCTTGTACATTTCTCATATACTCTTTTTCCCTTCTCTTGAGCTCAGCATGCTCTTTGTTCATGCATGCACCAGGATGGATCTCACCGTTGAGCACTCTGTTGACTCTGCCACAATGACTGCTCTTGACATACGTGCTACCGTGCTTTTTGCGTTTGTTGTTGATGACCTCTATCATGTGCCTCATTGCATTCCCTCTGCTTCTTCTCCCCCTCTCTCTCTCTCTCATGCACGTGTGTTTATCACCGGTGTTCTCTCCCCTGAGCACCAGCATTTGTTACATCATTGCCTCTGCCATATGAGCTCGGACAGTGTGTCCAAGATCATTCAAAGTCAGCCAGACCTCAGTCTTGACGCGGCTTCCTTTGAGAAGCCACCTGAGATTGACAGCCTTTTTTGCGCCCATGGTAAGATACATCGCTCCTCTTACCATGACTCCTCCTGGCGGGCATTGCACCCACTAGATTTGGTCAACTCGGACCTTCTCGGTCCTCCACCAGTCGAGTCCCTCTCTGATTGGGGTGGATATTTTCTCACCTTGACCAATGACTTCACCCAGATGCGGTGGATCTACAACCTTTGCCACAAGAGCGATGCCACTATGGTCCGCCTGTGGCTTGTGATGGCTGAACATCAGTCTTGTCACACCCTGTACACGTTTCACAGAGATCATGGTGGCGAGTTCTTATGCGAGATGGATGCCTACTTTGCTAATCACAGTATTTTTCGTCAGCTCTCTGTCCATGCTACACCAAAGTAGTACGGTGTGTCAGAGCGTTGGAACCGCACCGTGGAGAATGCGGTTCGGACCATGCGGTTTGAGTACGGTCTTCCGGAGTCCTTTGCCTTTGAAGGCTTCTTCTACATGACATGGGTGTCGAACTTCTTGTTGCATGGTTCGCTTCTAGACCATGTCACGTCGTACGAGTTGTGGTCTGGCCGTCGTGCTGATATGTATCTCGTCCACGTTTGGGGGTTCCTCGCCTGAATCTGGTACACCGAGGAATAGCATGGATCCAAGGTCTCACCTCGAGGATGCATGTGTACCTTCCTCGGCATCTCCTCGTGGTCCAAGGCCTGGCGCTTTTGGGACCCTGCTTGCCATCGCATTGTCGAGTCTCAAGATGCTGTCTTCTTTGAGGCTCTCATGTACCGTGACTTGTCCAACATTTTGCCGCTAACCGCCGACCATGTTCCCATGTGTATGGCCTCCTTGCAGATGGGGGAGTCTAGTCTTGTGGATGGGTACGTCTGGGCCTCCTCGCCTGTGGTCCGGTCTCCCGCTGTTGACGATCCGGCCTTCGTGGCTGTGGGTCGAGTTGCCTCATCAGTCCCCTCCGACACACCTGATCCCTTGCCGGTGTCAGACCCCTCAGGCACACCTAACCCTGTGCCAATGTCAGACCCCTTATACACACCTGATCCCGTGCGGGTGTCAGACCAATCTGGCACACCTGATCCCGTGCTCGTGTCAGACCCCTCTGGCACACTTGATCTTGTGCCAGTGTTTGTCCCCTCTGGCACACCTGACCTCGCATAAACGTCAGTCCCATATGGCACATCTGATCTCGTGCCAGTGTCAGTTCCCTTTATCACACCCACTCCCATGCATGCACCTTCTTCCTCTGCAGCTATGGTCCAACAACCTTCTCCATAGCCAAAGGTGAGCACCTCAGCATAGGCTACTCCCGCGAGCCCAGTGGTTGTCTACAACCACTGGCCTCTAGGGCTCAGAGCAGTGCTGACTCAGCGCCTAGACGCTGGACTCGTAGTGTTCAGAGTGACGACCCTGGCATGAAGGCCCTTGGCTTGAGTATCTAGGAAGACACACTAAGGTGCATCCAACATGTCCTGTTGGTCACTAGTTGCTCACTCGAGATCTCTCAATCGCTTGCGATTCCACCGCAGACCTTGTCATGGTCAGACCAAGTCCGGAGGCATGTGTCTTAGCCACCCGGAGCTCTCCCTCGACGAAGCATGATCCGTTTATCAGCCAGGCACGTTGAAGGAGGCACTGTCAGCTCAGGATGGAGACCTCTCGCGTATTGCTTGTGAGGATGATTTGAGAGCCATCCGTGAGTATGGTGTCCATGAGCTTGTTGACCCTCCGCCTGGGCGGAAGGCTGGACACGCCAAGTGGGTATTTGACAAGAAGGTGAAGCCTGATGGCACACTGGATCGCTACAAGGCTCGCTTGATGGCCAAGGGGTTCTTGCAGGTTGAGGGTGTACAATTCAGTGACACCTTTTGCACCCATTGGTCGCATGACCACCGCTCACGCTTTGTTTGGGGTTGTTTCTCACCACGACTGGGAGTTACACCAGATAGATGTGAAAAACACGTTCCTCCATGGCACCTTAGAGGAGGAGAGTTGCATGGTCCAGCCACCTGGATTCGAGGTGGGTGACAAGGTCTGGACCTTGCGCAAGGCCTTGTACAACTTGAAACAATCAGCCTGGTGCTGAAACTTGGAGATCACCGGCACACTGACACGTGTCGGTTATGTGCAGAGTGACACTGAACCGTCCCTCTTTCTCTAACGAAAAGCTAAGAGTTTCACCGCCATCTTGGTCTATGTCGATGACCTCCTGATTGCTTCTCCTTCTAAGGAGGTTGTGAAGGAGGCCAAGGCACTCCTTCAGGCTACCTACAGGATGAAGGAATTTGGTCCTGCATCTGTGTTTTGGGATGGAGATCATGCGAGATTGTCAGCAACGAACACTCTTGTTGCATCAAGCATGTTACGTCTGCATTGTGGGGATGCAGTTTGCTGACCTCCTTGGTGCACTTCCCACAGCCTCCACCCCCATCACACTTGACGGGCAGGATGCACTAAAGTTGGATGATCCGGCAAAGTAGGGGGAGACGGTGGACATGACCCTGTACTTGTGCCTGATTGGCTCTTTCATGTACTTGGCCACTACCACATGACCTGACATTGCCTTTGTTGTCGACCTCCTTGCACAGTTTTCACAGTGTCCTCGGGCGAGAGTTCTTCTCGCGGATGTGCGAGTGGTGCGGTACATGGTATCCATACAGTACCTCGGACTTTGCTTTCAACAATAGTTTTTGGTGGTAGTCGACGGCTACACAGACAGTAACTGGATGTGGAGTCCTGATGGGCGCAGTAAGACATGCTACGTGTTCATGCTGGGTGGCACCATTGTGTTGTGGCATAGCGGCAAGCAGGGTTGTATTGCACGTATCTCATCAGAGGCTGTGTATGTTTCTCTGGAGCGCTGCTGAGGCGTTGTGGCTACAACACCTATTTCGTGAATTACATCAGTCAGTGCCTTGCGTCGTTCTACATTGTGACAACCAGAGTGCTCTTGCCATTGCACAGAACTCTGGTGTGTTTCCTGTACGCACAAAGCACATTGCTGTTGAGCATCACTTTGTGCATGATCTTGTGGACCGACAGGTGATCTCCATCATCTGGTCGGCATGGACATGCAACGGGCTGATTCCTTGACCAAGGTACTTGCGTGCGGAAAGTTTATGGTGGCCATTTGTTCTGTCAGGCTTCGCCCCTTGCCTGAGAGTGGATGACAGTGGGGTGTGTGAGCATAGACTGTTGAGCATCTTATTGCACACCTGTGTCATTTTTGCACGTGTATGGACATGCGTACCATCGGGTCATGGGGGAGTGTTGTGATGTGAGTCGTCCCTGTCTGTTTGTAAAAACTTAATGTGAGAACTCGGTTGTGTCCATGCTCCTGCAGATCCCTGATGCAAACCCAGCTGGTGCCAGACCACGGAAGGATGGTAGCTCCACCCACTAGCAGCTACCAGACAGTTGCCATGATGTCCCGGGTGCTTGCTGGATGCTCTGTAGTTTTTCTACACTTGCTAGAGTTTTCTTGGTCGACTAGCTTCTGTGCCCGATTTGCATGTTTTCATTGTATGTCCACTGATCAATGCCGGACCTGTGTGTGTGTGTGTGTGTGTGTGTGACCAATTGTAGCGTCTGGCTCAAGATTGTGCATCTATATGTTCAGACGGTGTTGCGTTTGGATACCTGTGCGCAGAATTTCGGCCAAAATAGTGGTTTTGAGCCGGTTTCAGGACAAAGTGACACTGTCGTGTGCGTCATCCGCCGTGCGATGCGACAAGTATTCATGTTGTGTTCTTATAAGTTCTCATATATCTCTGCATTACTAAGCTATTAGAGCTTATGAGACTTTGCGCGTATCCCTAGCTTGACCTTTGCTGTTCCTTGCACCTGCTTGGTTGCTAGTGCGCTAGCTGACTGGACAGTGTCGCCACTTCAACAATAGCAAGGTTAGAAAGCATCCTGGTAATTTCTCACCTGAACCTAGGAAAACTGTATGCTTCGTAAAACAATCGAATATGACTGTCGATGATATTAGGGACGGTGGCTGCTGTTGATGGAGTTAGCTGTGCCCTGCTACCAAGCGGGAGGCTCCATACAACAAGGTGGGAGTCATGTCTCTTACAATAGTTTGATGTCCCTTCCATCGCTCAACGCCCGGCATGATCAACATCCACTGAGGCAGTTGTCTGCATGAGCATGCACATGTGCTGAGAGGTCAGAGTGCAGATCAGTGGGACAATGCACGTGTAAATCAAAATGTTGCCCCATGAGCTGTGGGCACCAATGTACATGTGCATGTAGAGGTCATGCATCCAGCGTACGCATCACAAGTAATGCTACAACATACCCTCATGCCCCCATATTGTAGCAAAGCCACACAAGTCCGATGATGAGCACACGAAGGATCAGGGTGTCTAGAGTACAAGATGAGAAAAGGGAACTCATGGGTGCACAACTACGCACTCACAGATGTAGATCAACATGCACTTTACCGCCTTGGTCAACAAGTCAGCCAGTTGTCATTTAGTCTTGACACACACAATTCGGATGATGCCCTCATACAACAAAGTGCACACACAGTGATACACCACATCGATTTGCTTTGTGAACGTGTGATGAATACCATCGTTTTCTACAATGACAATGGCACTCTCAGTGTCATTGTGCAGAGTGATGGGCGTTGCAGGCTGACAAAACTCACACAACAGGCGACGGAGTCATACACTCTTGCATGCACTGGTGTCCAATGTCACGTACTATGCATTTGTAGTACTGCATGCAATGCACCCTGCTACCCACCCGCCACGAGATAGCCATGTCGTTGATGAGAAAGATCCATTTAGTGTAGCTCTTACCATCTATGCTCCCAGACCAGTCACTGTTGGTGTAACCCTTGAGGACTATAGATGCATGGTGATGGAACATCAGTCCATTATGTGAGGTGGAGACAACATACAACATTACATGAATGGTTGCATGTAGTTGCAACTGGTGTGGGGACTGGGAGAACTGGGCAAACACATTCACAACAAAGGAATTGTTTGGCCGCAGGGTTGTGGCGAGAAACATGAGTGACCCAATGACATGAACAAAAGTAGTCACGTGTATACCCACGCCAAGTACGTCAGCATAAGAAGATTTTAGCTTGATCTGGCTATCTGGGGTCATGGGTGTGGAAGGCGATAGGTCTAAAAAATGCTCGGCTAGTATGTGCATGTAGACTGCCCTATGTACATGTTGAATGCCGTGGGCACAGTCGCATTTGATCTTCACGTCCAGCAATACATGTGCAAGTCCAAAGTCTTTCATCTTGTAAGTCAATTGTAGTGTTGAGGCTTTTTTTCCCCTTGTTCAGTGTTGTAGGAAGAATCGGGAATGCTCTACCCCTTGTGGAGGTATGACCCCTGGATCCGTTGTGGTGTGACTCAACTATGCTCTGTCTCATGTGAGATATGACCTGCAAGCACACCATGTGGGTGAGTGGTTAACTTATCCATTTTGTTGATTTGGCCAAGTGAGAGATCATGAGTTTGATCATGGCCCCATGCACATCTTGTTTCTTATAGAAGCTTCCAAGAAAGGAAGTCCATAACTTCTTGGAAGCTACATGGTTGGTCTGTCACCTTGACATTAGGATGCTGATGTGTCAAGCCCACAACGCAAGTTTATTGGTGATGTGGCTGGGTGAGGCCAATCCCTAGGAATGTGCTTTTGAGTTCTAGGACTGGACAGAGAGTTATACAAGGACTTGTCTTGCTTGCTTATCAATTAACCCTTGCTTGATGCTCTCTTTCATGTTGAGGACTTGAGCTCTTCTTGAGATGTAATAATAAGGCGTTAGTACTCTTGAAGGTGGTGTATTCTTGATGAAGTTTGGGGTGCATGACACATGTGAATAAAGAAAGAAGGTGTAAAAACCTTTGTGAGCTTTTTTGGTTTTACGGCATCTCTGCTAGAGGTGGTTAGCTGAGTAGCTAGCAAAGGGTTATGGGCCCACTGCTTTTGTTATAGAAGTTTTACGCATACAACGCTAAAGTCACAAGCAGTGAGAGCGCCTTCGCTCTCATCCAACCTGTCTGTTTGCAAGTCAATCATCAGCCAGAGGGGAATGCAAAACATCTACACCTATCCACCTTGGGAGCTAACATCAGCCTACATCAGCCTAAATCAACCTACATCTGCTCGCATCGGCCGACGTGAACAGGGCAAGCACCACCAACCAACAACGGCCTCAAAAACAGGTGCATGAGCATCAACAACAGGTGCACCAGCTGTAGCAGTTGTAGTTGTAGGGATAGCAGGGACAGAGGAACCAGGGAACCATTCTCCCATCCTCAGGTTCGATGGAGAGGGGTTTGCGCTCTGGAAGTGGCAGTTTGAGATCATCATGGATGATAGAGACTAGCTAGGATATTTTGACGGAACTATCCCAGCACTAAAGGAGGAGGGTGCTGGCCTTGTGGCATGGGTTAAGCTCAACAAGAAGGCTCTAGCCGTTCTTGTGTCCTCCATACAACCCTCAGTCCTTTCACACATCAGCGGTTGTACAGTGGCAGCTGCGCCATACGCCAAAGTAGGCAAGGTGTTCCAATCCTCCTCACTTGCCAACTGTCTCTTCATTCTACAGAACTTGATGAGCATGCTGCTTGGTGAAGGGGAGGATGTCTCTGCCTTTATGAAAAAGTTTGAGACGCTCTTGCAACAAGTCACTGGCATGGGGTGGGCCCTGAAATCCGATGTGCAGGCAATGATCTTTCTGATGACGCTGCCGGAGAGCTGGGGTCCCATGACCACAATGATTGGAGGGTGGACTGAAGAGAAAGTATCCTACACCACCGTCTTGGAGGATGTGCGTAATGAAACCATGCGTCGCAGCAGCAGTGAAGAAAACATGGCTGCCTTTGCCTCACAGAGCAGCGACACCTTCTGCAATACCTCCTACTCTGGGTACAAGGGAAACAACAGCACAGGCAACAAAGGAAGGGGTCCAAAGCACCAAGAAAACTGCCACAACTGTGGTAAGACTGGACATTGGGCTTGGGAGTGCCGGGCACCCAAGAAGGAGGGAGGAGACGAGGATGAATGGCGAAGGGGAAATGGTGGGAAGGATCCCACAAGCTTGATGGCTGAGTGTGCCTCCAACAAAGGAAGGGCGATAATCAGGGCAGGAGCTTACGGCCTTGACTTAGGCACAAACGAGCACACCACCTACGAGAAGAGAGAATTCATCTCTCTTGCTCCATACAACAAGAATTTCAGAGTCGCCAATGACAAGGTTGAGGCGGCAGAGAGGACTGGTGACAAGCTGATCAAAGTGTGTGTCAACGGTGCGGACACCGACCTCAAGCTAGAGGGGGTAGTCTACTTGCCCTCCTTCATAACTAACCTGCTCTCCATGTCTAACATAACTGACCATGGCATGACAATTGTCTTTACAGAGAAGGAAGCAGTGATAGTCCTTACGAAGGACATCAAAATTGTTTGCCAAGAAGGTTCCTCGTGTTGATGGAGTCTACGTCTTGCAGACCAAAATGACAAGACCAGCGACTGAATCTTCAGCAAAATTTGATGATGCGGAGAGCCGGAAAACTGATTCTGATGATGAGGGACACGTTGGAGTAGCGGAAGCAGTGGTAGCGGAAGATTCAGCAATAAAAACGCAAGCAAATACAACCACCGGGGATGTTCATTCTAGCCAGTGCACATCCTCCGATAACCTTTGGCACAGGCACTTTGGAACGTGGCTCACCGCACATTGGTTCTCATGAGAAAGCAGGAGCTAATGCATGGGATGGAGCTAGGTGATGAGGCAGAGGAAGCCGAGATCTTGTGTGAGCCATGCCTTCAAGGCAAGACAAAGAAGAAACCCTTCAAGCGCAATGATACGCGTGCTCTTGCACCCCTTGACGTCATCCACTCTGACGTGTGTGGTCCCTTTCACGTACTATCCAATAGAGGCAACAGATATTTCCTCACATACATTGAGGACAACTGCCGTAAGGTCTGGATATACTTTCTCAAAAGTAAAAGTAAGGTGAAGGAGAATCTACAAGCCTTTGTTGCTATGGTTGAGCGACAGACTGGAAAGAAGGTGAAGGCATTCAGGACGGACAATGGGGGAGAGTCTGAAGGTTGCAGGGAGTGGCTCAAGACACACGACTCCCTACTCACCTCAAAGCAATGGCGTAGCAGAGAGGATGAACCAGACCCTCGTGGGCATGATGAGGCACATGCTCTTTGATGCTAAGCTGCCTCTTAGGTTCTGGGCTGAAGCAGCACACAGGGCTACCTATCTTGTGAACCTCGGACCTGCATAAGCTCTACGAAGGAGAGGCAAGACGAAGTAGACACAGCAGCTGAAGACGCCTCAAGAAGCATGGTCAGGCAAGAAGCCGGATGCCTCCCATCTCAAGGTGTTTGGTTGCACCAAATTTGCCAAGGTCCAGGCCAGTGAGGGTCCTAGAAAGCTTGATGCAAGAGCACGAATGTGTACTTTCATTGGTAATGACACCGCGAACAGAGCTTATAGACTGTGGGACCAAGGAGCTAAGAAGTCATCCACAGCAAAGACATAGATTTCCAAAAACGTTCTGTGAGTAAGGGAGAGCTTATCAAAATTGAGAACACTCTTGAACAGGGAGAGTGGCTCACACTTCTCGAGGAGGGAGACGAAGCACGAGCACAATGGAATGGGCTGAGTACTACAACATGGAGAGAAGCTGATGAAGATGACTCGGAGGAATCATAATCCGAGTCCGACGAATTTTATCCTCCAGACTGTGAGGAGGATGCCTCTCCCATAATCAACGACAAAACATACCTCCAACCTCTACATCAATAGTAACAACCAGCAGGTTTAAGAAGCAATTCACATATCAAAGTTCCTCGACAACATTACGATGCGGACAGGGGTAAATGGACGGACTTCAATGATTTGTTCCTTGTTCAAGAGGAGCCAACGTCTGTCGCAGAGGCACTCACGTGGCCTGACAAAGCTAAGTGGGGTGAAGCAATTCGCAGTAAACTCAGATCCAATGAGGAGAATGGGACATGGGTGCTGGTGGACAGACCTGCCGGCGCTCACGCTGTGGGATCCAAGTGGTTGCTGGAAGTAAAAATGAAATAGGATGGCAAGATAGACAAGTACAAGGCACGGGTGATAGAAAAGGGGTTCTCTCAATGGCCTGACGCAGAGTACGATGAGACCTTTGCTCTCGTTATGAAGTTTGCCTCCATCCGGTCAATGTTTTCAATTGCTGCAGTCGAGAACATGGAGGTTCACCAGATGAATGTCAAGACAACCTTTCTTTACGGCAAACTTGACAAGGAGGTTCTGTTGGAGGTTCCGGAGGGGGTAGACACTCCCAAGGGCAAGGTGTGCAGATTGGTGAAGGCGCTCTATGGGCTAAGACAAGCGCCAAGACTTTGGTACCAGGAGATGGATACATACACGGCCAAGGATTCCTTCATGTACTGCAACAACGCCCGTAGCATGTACGTGTATCAGAGCGACAAAGGGACTATGTTGGCCGCTTTGTACGTTGATGGCCTGATTCTATGCTCTTCTTCAACACAACTGCTAAACAATTTCAAGGGGGGATCTGAGTAGCAAATTTCAAGATGAAAGATATGGGTCCTCTTGACTTTTATCTTGGAATCGCCATCAAGCGTGACAGAGCAGCAGGTACCATCAGCCTAAAATTACATTGACTCCATCCTCAAACGATACGACAAGGCAGATTGCAAGCCTGCTAGCACACCCATGAGCTCAGAGTGCAAGCTCTCCTCCTCCATGTCCCCATCCAACGAAGAGGAGAAAACTGACATGCTAGGCATCCTATACCAGTTTGCAGTGGGCATTATGATGTATGCCATGGTCGTCACCCGACCACACATAGCCTATGCTGTTGGGCAGGTGAGCCGGTTTGTGGCCAATCCTGGTCCACTTCACTTGCAGGCTGTGAAGCACATCATGCGCTACCTTCAGGGGACGCGTCATGTGGGCTCTATTTTGGAGGAATCCCTAGATCCGCGTCACTCCGTCTCATGTGCTACACCGATGCTGATTGGGGAGGGAATATCGATGATAGAAAATCTACCTCTGGCTAAGTGTGTATATTGAATGAAGGTGTAGACAATTGGGCAAGTCGCAAGCAAGAATGTGCCTTTCTGTTAATAGCTGAAGCTGAGTACATCGCCTTGGCTGAGGTGTGTAAAGAGATGCAGTGGCTACGAAGCTTGCTATCTGAGATGAAGGCACCACAGGCAATGGCGACGGTCATCAAGATTGACAACATGAGCGCGATTGACATGTCCACGAACCCTGTCCTGTCCAAGCGCACAAAGCACATCGAGATCCGCTACCATTTTGCTCGAGACTTGGTTTACAAGCAGAAAGTGGAGCTCGAGTATGTCGGTACCAAGCCGAACCAGGCTGACATGCTTACAAAGCCACAGGACAAGGATCTCTACTAGGCGGGCACACAAGGTATCGGCATGGTCAACGCATGTGATGACGAATGATGATGCTCACTGACGCAAGGTGCAAGGGAGAGACTTCTTGAATGTTTTTTACCCCTTGTTCAGTGTTGTAGGATGGATCAGGAATGTTCTGCCCCTTTTGGAGGTCTGACCACTGGATCCGTTGTGGTGTAACTCAACTATGCTCTGTCTCGTGTGAGATATGACTTGTGAGTACACCATGTGAGTGAGTGGTTAACTTATCCATTTTGTTGATTTGGCCACGTGAGAGGTCATGAGTTTGATGATGGCCTCATGCACATCTTGTTATTTATGGAAGCTTCCAAGAAAGAAAGTCCATAGCTTCTTGGAAGCTACATGGTTGGTCTGTCACCTTGACAGTGGGATGCTGATGTGTCAAGCCCACAACACAAGTTCATTGGTGATGTGGCTGGGTCAGGCCACACTCCAGGAATGTGCTTTTGAGTTCTAGGACTGGACAGACAGCTATAAAAGGACTTGTCTTGCATGCTTATCAATGAACTCTTACTTGATGCTCTCTTTTGTATTGACGACTTGAGCTCTTCTTGAGATGTAATGATAAGACATTAGTACTCTTGAAGGTGAAGTGTATGCCTAATTAAGTTTGGGGTGCATGACACATGTCAACAATGGAAGAAGGTGTAAAAACCTTTATGAGCTGATTTGGTTTTGCGGCTTCTGTTCTAGAGGTGGTTAGCTCAGTAGCTAACATGTAGCACATCCTTCACTCGCTGGACAACAACAAGGTGAGGCAACACGATGAGCACATAATCCACATAAACAAGCACATTGACAAGGGTGGTGCCGACTAAAGTGAAGAAGAGGGCTGGATCCGTAGTGTTGCGCGCCACACCATTCCTTACAAGGGTGCGGCTGATCTTTGTGTTCCAGCACATAAGTGAATGTTTTAGGCCATAAAGGGCCTTTCGTAGTCACCAAGCATGACATGTGCCGTCTTCGAAGCAAGGGGGCTGGACCATGTAGAGCTCCTCATCATCAAGAGTGCCATGCAAGGAGGCATTACTCTGTTCCATATGGTGTCGCTCCCAGCCATGCTGTGCGACAAGGCTAAAGAGCATGCAACTGGTGGTAAAATGACCAATCAATGCAAACACTTGGTCGAAGTCCACTTTTGGTGCATGTGCAAAATGTTGCCTCACCCTTGGATGTGAGCCAACATTTGTATATTCCAAGCGTGCCGTCTGACTTCCTCTTACCAAGGAAAACCCACTTGGTCCCAATAGCTTTGCGGCATGGGTGCGAGTTGACTAGCTCGTAAACTTCATGCTCATCGATGGTAGCCAGGTCCTCCTTACAAGAAGCATCCCACTTGGCAGCTTTAGGTGCAACCTTTGTCTCACGAAGGCTACATGGGTTGGCCACCTGCAAATACGGACTATCTATGAACAGAAAAGTGGTTCAATGGGCCACAAGAACACGAGACAGCAAGACAGAGACATCACGTCTATGCTTCTGAGAAATCAGGGCATAACCGCATGCAAATACAGGAGGAAGGTCTGTTATGACAACACCAAAGGCAGTCAGAACCAAGGCCTTCTTCCCTGACTTCCCACTTACCACAATGTGAGAAGAGGATGTGGGACAGAGGGCAATGGCTAGGGGTGGCCGGGAAATGGAAGGACGCATACTTGGTGGATGCACTCAGGTGCATGGACGAAGAGGACCAAGAGGAGTGTGTGAGTATGTCAGACCATAACTACACGAGTGGATACGCCGGGCTCGAGGTGGCAAGGTCTTGATGGGTTCCTCCTGTGGATTGGTCGACTTAGGAGCTAGAGAACTACTCGATTGGTCATCTGAGTGACGGACTCTTTTGCGACCGGAGTGATGGACCCTGTCGCCTGGGTGGCAGAGTAACCGGCCGAAAAGTGGAATGAATCGCCTGGTTGGCGGAGTCAGTGGCCAAAGAGGTGGACTCAATCGCATGGTCAGCGAAGTCAACGGTCGAAGAGGTAGACTCGGATGCATGGTCAACAGTCGGAAGAACAGACTCAGATGGGGACTCTGGTATGGTAGAGGTGTTCGGTGTGTGTGGAGAAGTAGGCAACGAGGTGGAACCAGGGACTGTGGACACTGACGGTCAGGGAGTAACGTCCCGCACCAGTGCAGACTATCCCCCACACGATGGTTGTGACCTGCCCGAAGGGTCCCAGCATGGACAAAAGGGAGATCGAGTGGAAAAGGTCCTAAAAGGGAAACGTGTCACGCGACTCGATGATGCGGTGTCGAATAGGGTCCTGCAACCGCCAAGACTTTGACTGATGAGACACTCCAAGAAATGTGCAGAGACAACCACGGGGAACAATTTTGTCGTCTCGCTAGTCCTCCAGGAGCTAGACACTGGCGACACAACCCCAAATGTGTATAGGACAAAGATCTATATGCTATCCACACCAATACTGGTAGGGGGTGAGAGGACAGGGCGAGAGACCATGGAGAACTCTATTCCAAATCCTGGTCATGTACGACATGGTTTAAGAAAGAAGAACTCAGACAGACCAGACTCGGTGGGCATAGTACGGACTGTATCAGCCATCGTGTGGTTCCAGTGCTCAGAAACACTGTTCTGCTTCATGGTGTAGGGCGCAAAGGTTTTATGTCTAACGCCTCGGCTCCTAGGAAAATCATCTTTCTCACCGGGTCAAAATGGAAGCGGCAAAGGGAATGATCACACTCGCACTCTACGGCAAGGAGCCAATCATGAATTGCAGCAACTGCATCGCTCTTCTGCGAAAGGCCGAAACCCACCAAAAATGATAATAGTCATATGTGAGGGTGAGCACATAAAAACCACGCTCCGCAACAGACCCGGCAGGGAAGGAACCTACGAGATCAGAATGGACCAGCTCAAGCCGGTTGGAGGCTTGGGAAGAGGAAACATGATAAGAGGACCTGTGCATCTTGTCCTAAGCGTAGTAGATGGATTTATTTTTGTGAGGTACTTGAAAGGTGGCTGGGTCAAGTCCAAGGGCAGGCTGCGTGCGGAGCATGCTTTGAACAGAAGAGCTGTGTATGTGGAACATGCAATGGTGTAGGAGGCGAGTATGCTGCGGGGACAGAGTGCTCGTTACCATGAGATGAACCCCATTCAAAGACAGGGATGAGGTTGTTAAAGGCAAGCAAGTGACATACCTTAGATTATCACTGAACTGTGCATGCAACATCACCCAAGAAGATGGACAAAGAGTGACTGTGCCAACATTGGGGGAGTGCAAAACATCCATGCTTATGTGATTGACAGCCGTGACGGACAGAAGGCTGAGATCAAGACCAGGTTTATACAACACATCATTGACGAAGACCGTGTCAGATGGACTTGAAAGCAGACGACACTAACACTAAAAAATGGAAGCATTTGACCGGACCGAGTCCGAACACTCTGGAGATCGCCCACCGGGCAAAGCATACAGGACACAAGATGACAAGAAATCATATGACACCGGATTAAACGATCCAGGTGCCATGAGGGTCGTAAACAGAGGTGTTAACATTGCATTGAGCTATCTGAATTGACACGGGCAACGAGCGCTACGCATGAGACTGTGATACAAAGTGTGCCTACAAATCGTCAAGCCAAGCAATATCATCTAAGACAGCGGTAGGAACCCAACCGACCATCTCCAGGGGCATCATCATGGAGAGTGGTTTTAGTAAAAAAAAAAAATCATGACCTCCTAAATAGAAGACATCCAACTCATTCGTCCCTGGGGTTGACGACGAGGGATGTCGAGGTAGTGCACAATGAACTGCTCTAGCTGGCGCTTGTTAGCAGAGGGCCTAGGATTTGAGAGGTACTACAAAATGGCCATGTTGGAGGGAGGTGCAAAGGTTTAGGTGAGCTGTGACGGTGGAGGTGACCACGTCGGATAAGGAATCCATGCACCATGAGGCCCGACACAAGGCATGGGATGATTCAGGGACCCCATCATAACTATTGAGGGTCGGTTCCGGCGGTAGGATCGCCGATGAAATGCTTGAGGTCAGTGCAATCACCCTCTGGTACGGTGAAGATGAGGGCCCTAGCTGAACGTTGCTTGTTGAATAACTACTCGGGGATGGAGAATTCATACTTCAACGTGTAGTAGGACTACAACCCATCACCTTCAGCCCACAGGCAAAACATCTTCCAAGACGCAAAGTGCCCCAAATCAAGGTGGGATGGTGGTGTCTCAAAATCATTTTGCATATGTTGAATAATGGCTGCACTGCCTACAGACCCTAGGGCATTGGCAAGAGACTAATGCTGCTACTGCTGCTGGTGCTACTGAGCTATTGTCTGGACTACAGCGAAGACAATGGGACCAGGATGGTCACGGAGAAGTTTCTAAATGGTTTTGGCCGTCTGAGAAGACTCTAATGTGACCAGGGGTTTGGGCAAGTCATCAATATGCTGCTAGAGAATAGCAACGGGATCAGATGGCAGCGTTGCACTAGCAGAGGTGGACTATATCTCACCAGCGGTACCAGGTCCGGCCATTGTAGTGGGCCGTGGATGCTGCCTTTAAAAAATTGCCTGCTACCGAGGGACCGTGAAATTTGTAAGAGAACTTTGACAGACCACACTTCTTGAGGAGTTGACAGGAGGAGTAAAATGAACCTTTTCTTGGTTATTTTTAGATACTCCACCTGTTACCATGTACACACCTTTCCAGGAATGGAACATTATGCCCACTTTTTTTCTTGCAATGGGTTAGTGGCCGGCAGCCTGTCAGAGCTATGCCGAAGCATACATAACTTTTCTGCAGCTTCCGTAGTACATGTTAAGGTGCTTTTACCACTGCGATTGTTTTTTCAGTCACTACAAAGCTGCTGTGACTGCCTTGCAATGCTGCTGTTATCACTGCTGCTATGTGCTGCTACTCCGATTGCTACAATCTGCTACTGTGGTTGCTGAAGCTGCTACTACTATTCCTGCTACTGTTGTTGCTCCTTCTACGTACTGCAGCCATTGCCTGGCTGCTGTTGCTCCTCGGCTTGTTGGTTTCCCGATGTGGCACTGCCAATTCTACAGCTGCTGATGTGGCTGCACCTGGCAAGGAGGTTAAACAAAAAAATGGGGAAGTAGCGGGGCCACTTCTTTGGTTTGTGGCGATGTTGTTGCCACGTGCGTCAGCTCTACCGTTGGCAGTGTCTACAATGTGCATCATTCGTGTGACCGCCTACACTACCACCATCGTGGTATCTCTGCTGCTGCTGCAAAAAAAATCAATAGCATTTCCCTCGCATCGAGAGCATTTTCAAGCAGCCACCAGGCGAGGCAAATCCCGCCAAAAAACACTGGCATAATTCTCCCTGCACTGGTGCATATGGAGGTCCGCTAAAATTGACTGGCACCTGTACGCCGTTGTTGTTGCTCTATCTGTTACATCTCCTATGCGATGACTCTAATACCAAAATGGAAATGATATTGTGCTAGTCTGGACACGAGTATTTTCTGTCGCATCACGCACTTGGATTATGTGTGTGGCTTGTTGTGTCCAGACTTAGTAGCTGAGCAGCGTTTGCTGCTCAACTATGAGAGGGAAAACTTGCACTTAAGATTTAGTGGAAGAACTGCAACTGAAAGTGAGTAATAGCTGACTTAACAAGAATGAGGTGTGGTATGAGACCCCTTCTCCACTAACCAAGGCCTTCACCTTTCTGAGGCTTGTTACTTAGTCTTCTAGAACATCTGAGGACTCCATTAATCTATAGCTTGTGGGGTTTTGTCAATGAGCCCTGCTAGAGCACAGAAGGCACCAAATCTGGAAGTCTTATACTTTTCTTACAAACTGGACCATGCCAAAATATGCTTGCTGCAAACACAATTGTTGTTATGCCGAGCGGAACGTGGGTGGTTCATAAGGATGAGGTGCATGACAAAAGAAGATCAAAGGATTTGGGACAAATGGATATTCTGTATTAAGTAAAGTGTACTTCAATGACAAGAGTCGAGTGCGTTGAACACATACATAAAATGCCGTGAATGAGAATGAGGCATATGTCGGGTCTTTGGCGCTTGAGCCAAGTGACCTGCGTGAGGCCGTGCCGAGAGTGGCTGCTTTGAGAAGCTCCGCCGAGAAGTCAGAGGGCTTTGAGAACATGGAGGCACTTCTCTATAAAACTATAGCACCCTCGAGAAGTCGACCGAACAATATTGAAACATCGATATAGTTCGCGACACTTCTGTCGATCGTTCTGGAAGGTGGTCGAACTTTTCAGAAACTTTTGGAACGGAACACCAGAGGTCGGGGAAGTTGGCCAAAATTCCCTCCGCCAAACGACGTAAAAATACTGAATTTGAAATGCGGTGCGCTACGAATGTAATGAAAGAAATGCCCACTTGCAGAGCTTAGGGACTCGTGTACTTCAGGGACGTAACTATCGTGCAGTCAGAATCAGCTAAAAAACTCACAAAGAAAAGGTATGGCTCCCTAAACCTAGGCCAATTCTATGCTACTCTGAACAACTGACTATGATAGTTGGTAACATGAGTGTTGGTGGCTACTATTGATAGACTTGGTCGCGCACTGCTACTAAGTGGGAGACTCTACACAACAAGATGGGAGCAATGTCTCTCACGATGGTACCATGACCCCTCCATTGCTCAGCGGCCGCCGTCGTCAACGTCTGCCGTGTCCATTATCCGTGCAAGTATAGCATGCGGACCATTTTTTGGAGTTTTAAGAATGGTCTTCAAATATGTTTCTGGTAAGTTCAGAACTCAAGATTATGGTCTTGCAGACTCGAGGCCTGAAAAATAAATAAGGGCTAGAGTCTAGTTTGACTCTAGCCCGCATAATAACCATCGGTTGGATTTAAGGCAAGAAGAGTGTCACAATTGAAGATCCATCGTGTCAATCCTCCTCTCCTCTAGTTGGCCGCTAGGGTCCTGTTTCCATGTGGCTGTGCCATGTGGAACGATAGGGTTTTAGGATTCATGTTCACAAAAATGCCCTATGATGACCCCGTCCGTTTGTGACGCAGTTTATGCCTCCTCCTTGGATGACTATTCTATGTTTTGGTTTTGCAGTTAGTTGCAAAATGGCCAATGGCTACCACAATGGCATCAGAGCCAGAGTTTCCGCAAGGAAAAAAATGTGGGTGTCGGAAATACTCGGACGTCGATTCTTGACATTGACGGACATCGTCAGCTTTCGACATAGTTTACAGCAAGAAAAAAGTGTTTGGACCATTAATCCAGATTTTTTCCGAATGATAGAAGAGCTGATGAGTGAGAGCCAAGAACTTGGACAAGCCGAGAGCTCCGAATGTCCGACTCAAGAGGGAAAAAAAGGGTGTGGGAGGGAGTCACCAAATGCAGGACGACTGGCGTCGTGGGAACAAGCGTCGAGCATCGAGTGTCGAGAATCAAGCATCGAGCATCAAGCTCTTCAAGAGGAGAGGCGAGGGGAGTGCCTCTCCACAACATCCAAGGGGGGCGGGTGAGGAGAGAGCCCCCCCCCCCC
>SZWC01002624.1:201901-224864 GCA_023375785.1 Penium margaritaceum
CCCCCGTCAATGGCACCTGCGACGCCAATGGACGGATAAGGGGAGGTTATCCCCCCTCCCCCCTTCCCCCCTCCATCCATGACGCTGACAGTGCCAAGGGGTGCAGGTGAGGGAAAATCCCCCTTTCCCTTATCCATGGCATGGACGGTGCCAAGCGGAAGGTGAGGGGAGATTCCCCCAACTCTCCCCCTCCTCCCCATGGCATCCTCTATGCCACAGAGTCGTGGAGAGGAGCACCTCCCACCTCTAGGCCGGCAGGCAGTAGACGGAGAGGAGAGAAGGAAGTTTCCTCCCTCCTTCCAGGTTTGGCGGAGGTGGTGGCCCGCCAGACAAGTCCAACTGGAGATAAGACCGACTTTGGATGCGACAAAGAATACGTGAGTGGTGTAAATGGTTCATGCCCTTGTTAGGGACCGAGAGGTGTTTGACCCCTGTGGCCAAGTACATTTGTTTTCCCCAGGCCTCATGTCTGGCCCATGGAAATCGAGATAACATCTTCGTTTGAACCCGATTTTGACCATTGAAAAGATCATCATGGAGCTCGTTCTGAGCTCTAGAATTGAAAAGTTCTCTCTTTTTTTTTTCCCCCTATTCATGGGGAAAAGGGAAGACCGGCAGTTTTCCCGCCACACCACCAGGTGGCATTTGGAAGATTCCAAGCATGATATGGAAAAAGAAAACAGGGTGCACTCGACGTGCCTGAATTAAGTTCATTATTTTTAGGAATTCTCAAGTTGAGGTACTCTATTATAACTGTATCTTGAAGAACGTTTAGAATGGTGACAAATTTTGTGGAAAAACCTGAGTGTGTGGTCAAGTTGGCCATGGATTTGAATGCAAAAATGTAAAGCTCTGGTTGAGCTCTTAAGAGAAATTAGGAGTCCTGATTTTCTTTTTATTGTCTGTTCCAACCCACAAAAAAGAGGAAAACCGACACTTTTCCTTGTCCTGAACAAAACTCACTTGAAAATGATTCAATGCAAGAAAATTAGCACCGACAGTGCCTAAATTCTTGTGGATTAACCTCAAACTTTGGAGTAGTTTGTGAGAAAACCTGAAGGGGTTGACCGTTAAAAAACCATGACATGGCCCAATGCATGTCGTACATGCGCTAAACAAATTTCTTTGTGCAAGAGACGGCTGTAGAATTTTCCAGGCTATAAAATCACATTTATGATGTGCATCGAGACAAATTCTTGATGAAAAATAACAAAAGTATCGGGCGTGCTGCGACCACTCATCTACTTACCACAACAATACAAAACGTACGGGCTGCACAAAAGGAGTATCAATTGCACGTTTATACGGACGTCGGCCACGTTATCAACGTAAGTGCTCATTGCACTACTGGTAACATCACATTTCCTGGTTGTAGAATGTTTTTGGTGTCAAACACACCACTTAGAAAAGTGCCAGTTGCAATTTCGTCATACATGCCGAAGGCATTCGTGATGCTAGTGACAAATGCACTACTCCTGTTCGACAGAGATATGATGAAAGCAAATGCCAATAGCGTATCCACGTAGATGCCGATTTCACGAAGGATTTTGGGTAAGTCACTTGGGCTTGAATTTTGAAAAAACAACACCGATTGCACGATTGAAAAAAGCTACAGGTTTCAGTTATGTCATGGATGCCGAATGCACCACAGATGCAAGTGCCCAACTCACAATGGCCATGAGTTCTGGTTCGACTAGTCATGCTAATTTTGATGGTATAACACATGCTATAAGATACCGATTCTACCTATAACATGAGTGACAATTGCACCCAGTTGCATCAACTAGTAAGAACTAGCCAATCCGTTACCTAGTCATGCTAGCTTACGATAGACCACCAAATAGAAGCAAAAAATCTATGCGTGGAGTGATTCTACGGGCAAGTGCATCGAGCGCGTTATTTGAAGCATAAAAAACATGTCATCTGACATTTGCAAGGCATTTCAACGAAGTAGGGGATGGTTAAACCATTGAATTCTTAAAGTAGATAACTGAAAGGCATGTCTAGAAACAACCAAAAACGGATATGGTGATTACATATATGCCCGAACGGCATAAAAAATACAGTGATCTCGGCCGTCACCGACAGTGACAACCATTTGAAGGTAACATTTCTGCCCCTGCTGATATCAATATGGAAGGATACTTCCAAAAGATGTATAAAGAAATGTTTAACTGATGAATCACATGTGTGACGAGGATGATTTCATCAAAGTTGGACCATGGTGAAGGTGGAAGAAATCCTCCGTATCCATAGATGGAACGTGCTACAGAACCCCAGTCGGTTGAGCACAAGTTGCAAAACATGCACAACCTGTATGACGGCGAACTGAATGACCAAGTGTCATAGACAACTCTCTTTTTAATAGATCAATGTATGTGATTAATTCCATTATACTTTAGTCACGTGAAATTGGGTACATGGTATGAATGGAAAACTTGCACAACATGCATAAAAACCTCGGCTGAGCACAAGTTGCAAGAGGTCACCAACACACTATGCATCATTGGTCATGGCCGAAGGAAACATTGCTCCATAATTGAATGTTTCAAGGATGATACCCTTGAATAAATTCTTAATGGCAAAACCATTGACACCGTATCCCTTTGTGAGTGATGGATACAAACCGTGATAACCGGCTGGTTCCGAAGATAAAAAGGTACATGAGTGTTCCGACAATCCTGTCCAAAAGATAATGATGACCACTAGTGAGGGTTGTAAATATGCCAGAGAAGGACGGAGGCTCTTGTATGGGTCCTCAATAATTTAAGATGTCAAAGTGCGTTGGAAAAAGATAATAAGAGTCACTTTCTTGCGTATGACGAGATCGACGGAATGTCGGAAGTGAACAAATTTGAAGGAAACACCTTTACTCTATCATCATCCAATGAGTGAACACGTCATGGACATTGATAGATAGAAGTGCGTGAACTGATGTTGCTGACATGAGGTCATCCACAGTTATTGTGAAATTTTTATTTAAGAGAAAACGGAAGATACTCCTTTTCTACCATTGGAGTTCAATAGTAGTATGAAAATCTCATAGTTTTCTACAAACCAACTACGACATAGTTGGATCACGTCAGAGTCTAGGTCTTACGCCCAAAGTTTATGACAGTGGATATGACCTATGAGACAATTGCTTTATGCTAACAGTGTGTTTGTAACCAGATCTTGGTGTTCTGACAGACCACATCAGGAGTCATAATCAACAGTGCAATAAAATAATGATCATTGCATCGTAAACAAATGTTGATGTAAAAGGAATCTTCAAGATAGGCCTTGAGAATTGACATTTTCACCTGATTCTTTCGATTTTTCAAGAAACATCTCAAAGTTGAGCACATCGTGACACGGTACACTAGTCGTGTACATCACGCTCTTCAAACATTGTGCAGATAGTTTCCAATTATGCCAAAGGTATGGTGTAGCACCGGCTATGTGATATCCATGCACAAAATAAAGCCAACATCCGATTTATTGGAATGAAACCAATCTTTGAGAAAGATCATAGTGACTACAGTGTAGTTGAACCAAGTTTTAATGACCCAGAATGTTATGGTAAAGCGACTGAACTCCATTGGATTTGGGGGATGGTTCAATCAATGAACATCGTTGAATGCAAGTACATTATGTGTTTGTATGTCACTACAGTGGTATCCACAATGGGTTGTTTGTTGGATGTCTTCGATGAGGTAGATCCCTCGTACAAGTGCCTAGGGTAAGGCACATGGAAAAAGCTATATTGATCAATAGTACCGGATGTACACAATGAAAGATGTTGAAGGAACACAAATTGTTGTAACTTGGAAAACACAATCCATGGACCAGTTCCCGAATGGAACCCAAGGTCGAGATTACACAAACACAGATCGATTCAGGAACCGGTCATTCCGTGATCACTGGATGCGATTCCGAAGTGTTTGATCACAATCACATGGAACTGACACCGAAAAGGATTCCTCCCAATACCGTATGGATTGTGTTCATGGTACACTCATTCGGTGAAAACCATGTTGTGAACACTTTGTTCCTGGATGCAATTCACCATTATTAAGATCAGTTATCTTAGCTAACCTAGCTATAGCCTATGTGCTTTTGACAAGGACATGAGCGACAGCCTACGGTACCCATTCCAGACATCAATAAGGGGATGATGGTTGTAACTAAGATCATCTAGGTCGGAGCATGTGCCAGACGACCAATGCCACCCCCTTAAGAAATGAGTGTAATCTTTGAAAGGAAAAAACAAGTGTGTCCAGCAACCATGTCTTAGGACCTTGGTGCATCCCAACCCTAAGATAAAGCTGGTATACGAGTTACATGGGCTTGGTAGAGCATGGTTGAGTTCAGCCAACCAACCCACAGGTGCTAAAAGAGGTATGGTGAACCTACACGTGGTCATGAACACGTAATTGCAAACCAAGAGGACTGGTGTCCAGATACTAGATTGCACGTTCAAACAATGTTGCGGGGATGTACTACATTGGCAACAATCCCTTGGAAGATATCATGTCTGAATGATATGTGAAGTGTTGTGTGGACCTAGACAGTTTTCCTCGGGACCCCCCGTTAATTGGTCGCAGGGACCCTCCTTGCAAAGAGGGAGGAGACGTCACCACAGCAGCTTGCTGAAAATATACCACAAAGATTGTCAAAAAATTCATCCTATGTACCCTCTTCCAAACTGGCAAGACATTGCTGACAATATATGTCCCAAAAGGCATCAACCATGCTACTGATAAAAATCTTTGATGAGTCTTTGGTGAAGATTCATCAATATTTGTAATGATAATTCAAGGTTTGCACGTAAGTCATCTTGGCAGGAGCCACGGGATCATGCAATCAACACTGGATGTTGTATGTGGTTCATTGTATGTGAACGTGATGCAAAAGTGTTGCGGATGACAAGAGTTCACAACTGTGCATGCGTTGTATGCATCATTTGCATCATGAAGTACACGATGATGAAAACTCTGTGAGCAAAGAAAAAACGGGATGATTCAAAGCAAATGGGGATGAATGTAGGAAACAGACCATTTTTAGGAATAAAAATAGTCTTCAAATATATTTCTTGTACTTCGGGGACTCGAGATCATGGTCTCGCGGACTCGGGGCTCAGAAAAAAATAAGGTTCTAAAGTCTAATTCAACACTAGCCCGTATCATAAGCATTGGTCAGATTCAAGGAAAGAGGAGTGCCACGATGGAAGATCCATCGCGTCACTCCTCCTCCCATATAGTTGGTCATTAGGGTCACAGCCACGTCGGATGATAGAAACTTAGGATGCATGTTTGCAAAAATGCCCTATGATGATCCCGTCCATTTCTGGCACGGTTCGTCTCAGCCAATATGACTGAGGCAACCATTCGTGCCTTGTCCTTGGACAACTATTCTGAGGGCCTACGTTTTGGTTCAGCAGTTAGTTGCCAAAAAACCCACGTCTGTTGCAACAAGAATGTACACCAGCCGAGATGTCACATTAAAAATAAGTGAAACAGTGCACTTGCAAAACACAACATGTACAGGGGACTGAGTGACATGGCTGTGCTTGGAAAAGAAGAAGAACAAGAATGAACCTCGTCACATGGAAACCACTCTCTGGGCAAGTGTTGAACCCTCCCAGGTTGTGACCTGTGACATCTTATCAATATCCCTGACTCTCTTGTTTGGATATGGAGGAGTCTTGAACTCAGACACTTTAGGATGCCGTGGTCTGTCTCCATGCTTGCATGTGGGTTTTGCGAGAGCTATTATATTTCCCGGGTGCTCATCCTTCAGGAGCCAGCGTGTCAGCCATTGGCTGTACATCGATGAGTAACTTTCCTCATTTTATTGTCAAAAGGAAGGGCTCAACTTTCAGGTGGTGGCGTGGACTCACTTGTGTGATGCCACGAGTGGGATGCACACTCACCGGTGCTTCGATGTTTGCCTCCACCTTCAACATTTTTGTGTCCGATCTAAGTGCAAGTTCCACATTAATGGCGTATGTGCATAGTGGGGACCCCCCCATGGGCTCCTACTCTCCTCACTCTCTTAACTTGAAAACAAAACTCTCCTCACTCTCTTAACTTGAAAACACAAGAACTACTGGCGTCAGAGCAGTGAGGGAAATCCCCTCCTTTCATGCAATCCGTGGACACATCATGGGCCCACCCGTCGTTTGGATCAGCCACAGACGGCTCACCTCCCGCGACTTATTCTCTTGCCGTCTAAAGTGTGCCAGCGTCCATCTACACGCCGCCATCTACTCAGCACCAGTTGTACAATTTTCAACAGCCGCGACACCCCCTCAGGCTCTCGGCTTGTGCTTGCGGCTCTTTCTGGCATGCAGGAACATCTGCTACATTCACATCTGTTTTCGTTGCTTATGCTCTTTTGGCTGCTATTATAGCTACAGTCTTGTCATCCATGACCCTCTCTTCTGGCTCACGGTACTCTCCGTCACTCCCTTAACCTCAGCTTGTGGTTTTCTCTGCACGTGGCAGCATTTGCCGCTGCCCCACGGCTGCTCTCTTGCTTGTAGCTGGTGGCCCTCTCTGCTAGTGGCGACATCTGTTGCCATCACACCTACTATAGGAAATTCTACACCTGAGGCTACTACAGAAGTTGCCGTCTCTTACGTGCATCACACTTGGCTCCAGCTGGTAGCTCTCTTTGCTTGTGGCGGCATCTGCCGCTACTACACCTGCTGCAGTGACCTCCACACCCACAGCTGCTGCTGGAGCTACAGTCTCTTGCTTGCAGCTCTTTTGGCTCCAGATGGTGACTCTCTCCAAGCAGTGGCTTTCTTCCACTCCTGCTCCCATGACTCTCGCCTCTCTTGTTGCTGCTACATCATTCTTCTCTTGGCTGGAAACCACTCCCCTCCTTGCTCGTGGCTCTCCTGCCACTGCATTACCACATGTAACGAAGTGCAATGGCAGCCGCCGCAGTGGCAGTTGACTACACGACATGTTCTCCGCCTCCACCCACCGCTACAGCGGCTGCCGCGTGCACATTTTCACCAACAGCAACAGATCTGCACGTAGCCACACTGGAATTTCCACCGCTTGATGGTCCTCCTAATGACAAGTCGGACTCGCCTCACACTGCTGCTCTGGAGGCAGCAGGTGAGGCAGCAGAGTTGAAGCCAGATTGGACAACGTGGGATGCTCCTTCACCCAGCGATGTCACCGACATCCCGTGGTGGTTTTGCATGCACATTGACGAGACAATCTTGCTCTTTTTGAAGAGGAGCAAGAGTGCAAGATGAACTGACAGGTGTTTCTTACCTTCGACCTCCCGTCCACGCCATCCCCACCACTAGGTTTGCGACCTATCAAACCAAACCCTCTACCAAGACATTTTTATCCTGGTTCTAAGTGCAAGTTCCACATCCATGGCGTGAGTCTCTAGTGGGGACCTCTCAGAGAGCTCCTAATCTCCTCAATCTATTAACTTACAAACCCAAGAACAACCACCCTACCCTTTTTCTGTAGTGACTAGAGTTTTCTTGGTGGACTTGCCTTGGAAATGATTCACATGTTTTGGCATTTTGTATCCACTGGTTGATGCTAGAACCATGAAGGTGTGCAGTTGTTGCATCCGTCTAGAGAACATGCCTCCAAAGGCCTAGTCGGATGTGCATTCAGATGCCTGTGTACTGAGTTACGACCAAAATTGTGGTTTTTGTTCACGTTGATGTTTAAGTGCCGACTTACCAATTAGTTGATCGCTGTCCACTAGTCTCCAGACACATACATTTACATAGGAGATTAGATCGACATGGCTGATGTGCAAACCAAGTGGCGCTATGAAGCAATGGCACGTTCAGATTTCTCAGGGTCTCACCGGCTCGACCCATGTTGCCTATGCCACTTGATTAGCACTAGGCATGTGCCGATGGGCCAGCCAGCAGCTCTTTGAAACCTCTAATATTGAGTACAGTGGTAGAAATCTCGCTGTGGTAGCATTTCCACATGCACTTTAGGATGATTGGATTGCTTTAGTTAGTTGTTGGGTGCCGATCCTCCTGGGGTCATATTTCCAGATTTTTCTGGCAGCAGCTGCTCTTGGTTCATTCCGAGAGGTCTGGCTCAACCCCAAGGGTGCCGGCAGCCATACCTTGTATGGCTCGCTCACCGTTCAAAGGCCTTGCTCCACCAAACACCTTGTTACTCAGTGGTTCCACTTCTCCGAGTGAACTTTGCATCGTCCATGGGATCTTTCATACCCTCACTCCCTTGCTCTCTCTCCCTCACACAATCTAATCAGCTACTGGTATCAGAGCAAGGCCATGGAGAAGCTCGTCACTCTTTCCATGGCCCTCTCACACGGTGGAGCACCAACCCTTAGGACCCGGTCCTTTGCCACAGTTGGCCGCGGACATGCCATGGCGTGAACACCATCCTCTAGCAGCCATTGATGACTGCACCTACTTTAGTGCTCCAACAACACCTTTTGCGTACTGGGCACCCTTGCCCCATCCACCGTGCTCACCGCCATCATGTAGCCCATGGCGGCGTCGAGCAAGGTGAAGGGAGGGTCGGCCATTCTTAGGCCATCAGCCGGGTTATCTTGGCCACTCACCGACCTCCACATTCTGCACTTTTTGCCTCTCTCCTCTACCCAGCAGTTCACAGCTGCTCAATCTATGGAAACTTCCATTGTGTGTGGATGTCTATTGCCACTTCTATTGCCACTTTGATCGGATCTCCCCATTGACATCAGCTGCAGCCGGAAAATTGCCCGCTACCGCAAGGTTTCTCCCATCAACAGCCACAAATGTGGCCGTAGCTGTATCCGTAGCCACAACCATAGTCACAACTGCAGCCGAAATGCCAGCCACGTCTACAACCAGAGCTACAGCCTCCACCGCAGCTGCCGAAGGATCTATGTTAGCAGCATTTGAAGAAGTGGCATCATCTTCCACGTCCTTTGCTACCGTCGCGGCCTCTTCTGCTGCCATTGCCATACTCGTAGCAACAACGGCTGTAGCTATATTCAAAGCCACAACCATAGCTGCAGCAGTGACGGTAGCAACAGCCACATCCGCAACCGCCACTGCAGCCACCTACACAGCCACGTTCAGATCTGCTCCGGCCACTTTTGAAGCTGTGGAATCATCTTCCACAGTCTTGATGCAGCAGTAGCATCATCTGTTGCCTTGGCATTATCCCAAACGGCAGTCACAGCCGTGGCCAAAGCTGCAACTGTAGGTGCTACCCTAGGTCGCCACCACAGCGGCAACACTAACCACGCCCGCATCTGCAGCCACAGCCTTTGCACCAGCCTTGCCTACAACCACTGCAGCAGACGTTTTTGTGGCCTCCATTGCCCTTACGCCAGTACAGATGCAGTAGCCACAACATTATCTTTTTGGCGATGGTGCCGCCGTCATCGTCCCCATCCTGGCATCACGGCCTGCATCATCATCAATGTTCTCCCCATTAGGAAATGAAGAGGCAGATACCAACACAGCTTATGTGGCATGGTGGGTTAGGATCAGTGGCATAAAGAACTGTGTGAGTATTGGCATCAGCACCACATGCACATGCTCTGCGAGGCTGCTGCAGAATATGAGCACAAAAAAGAGGAGATTGATCCCCTATCCTACAAAGCCGATATTATCCCAGCCAGTGGCTTTGACAACATCCCAACAACCAGCCGTATGTGTGGACCATTGGTAAGCACTTCTTCTACCTGTGCTTCTCCCTCTGTAGGTGTCTTACTACCGCTTCTTCATTCCCCATTGCATTCACAGCCACATCAGTCACAGACACTGCCGCAGCCGCTGCCACCACAACATCATCAGCCAGCACATTAGCAGCCGTAGCCACCACCTGCATCCTCAGCAGGCGAGGCCTCCACCAACCCCTTTATGCATGAGGGTTTGGCGGCTGCCGAAGCTTTCAGCCCTTCCTGTGCCATTCTTGATGGAGCAGCAGCCACTGTGGCCCTGACTGCAGCCGAAGCTAGAGTCTTGTGTGCGCCTACAGCCACTGCTGATGGCATGCTGAGGAGGAGTTCACCCAGGTTGCCTCTTTTTTTTTTTTTGGTTTTTAAGATGGTCCAGGCAGAAAATCCCTCCCACCGGGCTCCCTCCCTTCCGAAAGCTGCTACCTTGGTGACTGTTTGATCCGCCACGCTTGGGTCCGATTCGGCGTCGGCGTGGCCGTGACTGCTACCCAGGTTGCCTCTACCTTTGGGCCACTTGTAGCAGCAGCCGCAAACGTGGCCGCTCAGATTTCCACAGCAGCAGGCACCATTACCCTTTTTTCGCCACAGTAGCCATATCAGCCTCATTTGTTGTCCAGTCCATCCAGAAAACCATTGGAGCAGCTGCCTCTCCCACCACATTTTGTGTCTACATCCTTGTTTCCGCGTGTGCAATAGCAACAACTGTCTCCATGGATGCAGTGGCTGGGTTCTTGTGCCTTGTTGTTTCAGCGACTTTGTGTGCCTCTCTACTTGTTGCATTTGCTGCTTCTGTGCTCCTGCTGCTCTTCATGCTGCTTCCACGTCCTCCACGTGGTACACATTCCTCTTGATTTCCGCCTCCCTCTTGGGTGGATGTTGCACATTGTTGTGGCCTTTTGGTATGTACCTCTGAAGGTTTAGGCTGATTCTACATCTCGTCCATTTTCTTATGCCCACTGGGGCAAGAGAAACTTTGCCAAATGGTTCCTCTGAGGATCCTAATTTTCTCTGCATGGACATTTAACATGCTTGATCACAAAGGGGCCATCTTAGAGCTCTAGGAGCAACTGCGCCAGACTCCTCTGGCCCTGGATACTGTTGAAAATATTCAGCAAGATGATGAAGTCTAAAATGCTGAATTGGCTGAATCTGTTGCAGACCTTGTGATGCAGTGCATGCTTGCTGCACGCGATCCCACTGCTGCTGCAGTTGCTACTGGCAGGGATACTAGAAATGCTGGTACTGCTAGCACCGCTGGTACAGGCGCTGCTATTGGCTCCTCCATTCTGGTGCTATTGCCACTGGTGCTTCTCCCAATCCCTCTGCTACTACAACTTCCTTTGCTGGTGCCTTCTTGCCCATTCCTCGCTAGTGCAACTTTGAGACTGCGTCACTGCACTTTACCAACAAACTCACATTCTCCTTCTGTCAGGTTTGCTTCAGTGCATGGATAAAAGGGGAACAACTCTGGCACTAATACCTCCCACCTGATCCCTCTTCCAACAAACCCCTTGTCCCTCTACTCTCTGATTCTGCACGTGCTGTCCGTGCACTCATCACTGCAGGCCTTGAAAACCTCACTGAGGACACTGGCCAATACAATGCTGACCCTACAGGCAACACTCCTGCAGACCATGTTGGCACTTATGCACTCATTTGCCAAGGCAAAAAAATTACTGGGAATGCAGCACAGAATGCACGGTCAGTGTAGTTCAACAAGATCCACATGTGTGCTGATAAGATGGTTGACGAGTACTTGGCTCGCATTCTCAAGATTATTTGCAACCTTGTTAAGGCCACTCCTGGAAACCTCTGTGTTTATCTTTCCACCATCACTGGCCTCATTCTTGAGCTTTCTGATCTCTTGCTCCATGTCCTTTACTCTTAACTTGAGAGACTTGCCACTGAGCCCGTTGCTAATGATGTATCACCTAGCATTGGCAGACTCTATCTGGTTCACAACACTGCGTCCCACTGACTGGTTGGAAAACCTGCAAAACAAGTGCCTCCATCACTTTGATATTTCTTACACTGCCATTACTGTCTATTTTTCCTCTTCCTGTTCCTCCTCTGGCGCCATCTCCTCCTCTGCGGGTAGTTTTCATGCCACCCTTGCTGCAAGTTGCGTATGTCAAAGTGGTGGTCATGGTAGGGGCACTGATGATGGTGGAGGTCGTGGGGGGAGGGGTCGTGGTAACTTGTCGTCCTCCTCCAATTCCCCTATTAATACCTTCTCAAACAAAAACCAAGATGGACACTCTCCCCTGAAGTGTCCTCACCTGCCAGATAATGCCTGCCTGGCTGCTGCCATGCGTGCACGTTGGGCTCGGACCACTAATACATCTGGCCTGTCCACCAGCTCCACATGACCAACTTCCACAGCATCCGCCAGCACGTCCTCCTCCTCTGGTACCCTGTCTGCCACTGCGAATGCTGATCAGCTTCTCCATGTCACTGCCCAGCCCTCCAGTCCCATCTGGCCTGGCTTGCTTCCACCTCCCAGCCAGGCCTTGCACTATGCGCATCCATCCACCTACTATGAGCCTCCTCCCAGGATGCATGATGGTGATCGCTTGCGTGGGGATTACTAAAATGGGGGTCGCAGTGACAAGCTTCGTGCCGCCGAGCATAGCCTGGAGAAAATGCTCACCGACCTCCTCCGTCTTTGTAACAAGGGAGGTAAGAGTGTTCTGAAGACCGGCTCTCTCAATGTCATGTCAAAATGATGAGATGCGTGCGACGGGAAAAAGCAACAGCAGGAAGAAGCAATGAAAGTTGTGAAAGCATGGGTGCATGAAAAGATCAGCAAGTTGAGTGCAAGAGGCAAGCAGTTAGCTGGAAATGGAAAGAGAGAAGGTATGGAAGATAATTTTGAGGAATGGGGAAGAGAGTAGATGAAGGGCACTTCAAGAGAATGGAAAGGCAGTAGGGGAAGTCTTGCTGAGTGGAGCAGAGCTGAGTGAAAGGAGCAAAGTGATGCAAGAGGAGTGGCAGGAGATTGGATGGCAAAGGATGAGCAAGCAAGGAATGGCAGTGCAGAGACACAACAACAAGGTCGTTGAACCAAAGGCGAGCAAGATAGATATAACTGTTTTGGGCTAAAATCAAGGGAATCAACAATCTCCTTGAATACAGCAGAACAGTACAAAAAATAAATGCGACGGCTTCTTTAAGCTAGCTGAACGCAGGTGAAAAATATCACATTATTAGAGGATGACTTGACGGTAGGCTCTAATGGTCGGAATCCAAGGAACCACGGAAAAGATGGTTCTGGTTGGGACCTGAACCATTATTTAGAACCCAGATATTCTTCTAGGAGTAGAGGACTTGTTGGACTCCATTTCCGACACCTCCTGTGATTCTGACAAGAGGATAATGGTGTACCTCGTTTACAGGGGATGATGTCTGTCACTTATTCCACGAAATTTGGCTGCAACATCAAGGAGGCCGGGCCACATTCGGAAAAAGGGTTTGCAGTAGTTGATTAATGGGTGGAAGTTAACATCAGTTTTTTGCATAGTAGAAATTTTGTGAATGTTCCAGCTTTCACAAGGCGGGGAATGAGATGGAACGGTGGTTCCTTAAGGAGCAGAAGATGATCATACTGGCCAGAGAGAATTTCTTATATCCAGAATCCATGCAACATGGTAGATTCGATGTTGTTGTACATAGCGAGGTGCCAGTTGGCCATGGGCTTGCCAATATTTAGTCTTGGCAGTGACTTCCAAGTGAAGATGGCCGTGGTTCAAGCGTCTTCTGAGGTGCTGGGGTGCTAGGTGGAGGATGATGCTCCTGCCAATTCAAACCAATGATGTTTCTGAGAGGGGCCTGGTGTGCAAGATGGAAATTCCATGATGAGGTTGTGTGCTTGCTGGAGATGCTTGCTTGCACGAGGACAAGATGTAGATAATGTGCTGTTTTGGAGGATGCTGCAACTATGCCACTCATAGAAGGAGGCCTTGCCACTACATGTCTTCAGTGTCCGTGTGAGATGGTGGAACAAAAGTGATTCCCAAGACCTTTGCCAGAGGATTGATGAATTTTTTCATCCATTTGCTTGAGCCCGCCGAGCAGGGAGACATGCAATGTCCAATGCCCCAGCACTTGGCATCTTGAAGAATTTACTTATTTCACTGAGTGTGGGTCATGTTGAGATTGATGATGGGTTGATTGAAGATGAGTTGGGTGCAGGGATGAAGAACATGTGTAAATTGATGATGATGAAGGCATGGGTGCAGGTTGCTATGAAGCGAGCAATAATACATGCAAGTCTGAGTGCCAAGATGACATGACGTTTTGAACCGCAAATTCCTGAATCATAATGAACTGAGCACAGGGGCGGACCACGTGTACAATTTGAGTAAAGGAGAGAGATGCGGCAAGGTAAATACTGGAGCAAACGCATCGTGAGAAATCTGTTACTGGCTTGGGTGTAGGTCACCGCGAGGAGGGAGATAGACATGTGCAGTTCATGTTTTCCAGCTTCAGATGCTGATGACTACAAGAGGAGGTGGACTGATTGATTGATTGATGACTGGGTGCAGGAGCAAAGCCACTTGTGCTGATTGAGATGGCAAAGCGCCTTTCTCAAGGCGTAGGAACTCCAATTACCTTCTGCGCTGCCTGAGTTTAAAGATTATCAAAGCTGGTGCTTCAGTTCGACAGGGTACAAAACCTTTCTGCGGACTTTCAGCCAGATTCTGACCGTCCCTGAGTAACAAACTATACTACTGAGTCAGTGGTCGGAAACCTAAATTCTGGCCAAGTCCCCACTGACAGCTCGTACTTCTGTGGAGTAATCCGGTGCCAGATTTTGCCGCTCACATTGAGGCGCAATCTGGAGCAGCGATTTGGCTAACTGCTCCAGTAATAAATTGTACAATCACAGCATGTCCAAAACCCATGCCAAACTTCAAACTCCATAACGTCCTTAATCATTAACGGGATTGAGCACTTTAAATTTCTACAGATAAAGCTCGACTTCCTAATTCACGTGCAAATGTTAGAAGTGGAACTTTAGAACTCTTGAGACCTGTAGAGGCTTTTCAAGTTCTGCAACTGTTTTGAGGCTTGGGGAGGGGCAATTCTCAACATTCTCCCCCTTACACATTCCATGCCCGCTGCCTCCTGCTCACCTTCTGAGGCAGCTGCTACCTCATTGTAGCTGATCATGCCCAGGCTGGCCACATGGATGACATGCCGGTCCATGGGTTGTGCCTTGGTCAAACAGTCCGTTTCTATGTGCTCGGCGCTTGAATGTTGCAGCACCACCTGTCCCTTCTCCACCATGTTATGCGTGCAGTGATAGCTTGTGTGAATTTGCTTCATCCTTTGGTGCTGCGTTGGATTATTGGTCAGCAAGATGGAGCCGGTGTCCACTTGAACCACTGCTAGCTCCTGTCACAGTTTGTCCAGATCCCCTAGCAACCTGCTAAGCGACACCGCCTCTTTGACCACCTCGGCCAGTGCGATATACTCTACTTCCACTGTGGAGGTGGCAATACAGTTCTGCTTTCTGTTGCACCATGAGACTTGTGTGTTTGTGAGGAAGAACACATAGCCAGAGGTGGACTTCCGCCTGTTCATGTTGCCGGCGTGGTCTGCGTTCATGTAGCAGACCAGATGCAAGGGGTCAGTCGTCCCCTTGCCGTCGAACCTCAGGGGCACGTGGCGCATCGTCTGCAGGTAGCGGAGGATACGCTTGACCGCCTTCCAATGAAGTGGCCTGGAATCGGCCACGTACCTGCTCACTTGGCCGACCGCATAGGCTAGGTCAGGTCAAGTTGCCAACACGGCGTACATGAAGCTGCCCACTGCTGACTTGTATGGCATCCCTGCCATGTCCTCCCGCTCTTCTTTTTATTTGCGTGACCATATCCGTGCTCAGGCCACAGGATGTGGAGACCAAACTACTAACAGGTTTGCGGTCCTCCATGTCGTACTGCTCCAGCACCTTGTCCACATGTTTGGCCTGCCCTAGCTCAAGCGTGCCAGCTCTCCAGTTTTGCGTGATGCTCACCCCAAGGTAGTACTCCAGATTTTCCATGTCGGACACCTGGAACCTGCTGATCAGCTGCTCCTTTAGCTGTTGTAGGGCCTACAAATCAGAGGAACACAAGATCAGGTCACCAACACAGTGAGCGATGATCTGATGGAGCTGGTTGTTGTGCCGTACGTAGATGTTGTGATCAGATTCACAGCGCTCAAAGTCAAGCTGCACCATATAGCTGTCCACCTGCTGCTACAAGCATCACATTGACTGTTTTAGCTGGTACAATGATTTGCTCATCCTGCACACCTTGCCCGCCAGTGCTTCCACCCCCTCTGGAATCTCCATGAAGATCTTCTTGTCGAGGATTTCATTGAGGAACATCATTTTGACGTCCATTTGCTACAGATCCATGTCCTTGCCAACTGCAACCACAAGGATCCCATGGATGCTTGTGAACATGGCAACAGGGACGGACGTCCCGCCGTATAAATATCCCTTACACTATGCAAACCCCTTTGCCACCAGCCACTTTGTCACGGACTTGGTTTGTTATGCATCTAACTTTGGACCCAAAATGTAGGCCCTCAAAATAATCGTCCAAAGAGGAGGCACAAATGGTCGCCTTAGCCATTTTGGCTGAGACAAACCGTGCCACAAACTGGTGGGGTTGTCATAAGGCATGGATGTAAAAACATAATCCTAAGCCTAATATTTCCATGTAGTATTGCCGTGCAGGAACAGGACCCTTGCTTCAAGCTAAGAGTGAAAGAGGAGTGACACAATGGATTCTCCATCGCGACACTCCTCCACCTAGAATCTAGCCAGGGGATATTTTCCTGGGAGAGTTGAACGAGACTCTAGTTTACATACATTTGCTGGGCTTCGACTCCTCGAGCCCCAAAAACCCAAGAAATATAGTTAATTGCCAATGTTAATAAACATTGGCAAAAAAAAAACGTGTACTCTAAATTCATCCGCCTTTTCTTTGAACTATCTTAGTCAATACCTTTTAAGACGTGCATTTCAACAATGCCTTGAAAAAAGACGCACCACACGTATAAATGAGTTTCATGGTCAATACCTTTTACGACGTGCATTTCAACAATGTCTTGCCAGTTTGGAAGAGGGTACGTACAATGAAATTTCCCACATTCCAGGTGGTACGTGTTCAGCAAGCTATTATGGTGACGTGTCCTCCCCCTTTGCAAGAAGCATCCATGTGACCAATTAACCAGGCATTCCCACAAAAATTATCCAGGTCCACATAACACTTCCCATTTTTTTTTTACATGATCTCTTCCGAGGGGCTGTTGCCAAGGTGTTACCTCCTCGCAACTTTCTGAGTCTGTGCAATCCACAATTAGGATATCAGTCCTATCAGTTTGGAACCACGTGCTCATGACCATACATAGGTCTACCAGGTCTCTTCTACCATCAGTATCTTGGCTGGCTGAACACAAGCAAGCTCCAAAAATCCCATACAACTCGCGTGCTGGATTGATCTTAGAGTTGGAAGGCACCAAGATCCTAAGATAAGGTTGTTAAGAACAATTGTTCTCCTTTTCAGTGATTGCACTCATTTTCAAAGAAGGCGGTATAGGTCGTCTGGCACATGTATTTGCCTTCGAATTCTGTCGTCGGACACAACAATGATTTGACCTTTCTGATCTTCAATTCAGCCATCATTCCCTCAGTTCTGTCGTACATGGGTATTGTAGGCTGCCGCTTGCATGCCTGTCAAATCATATTGCTCTTCACTAGCTTAGCTAAGATAAACAATCTAAAAAACCATGGATCGCATCCAAGAATAATGTCTTTATGATATGATATTCACCAAACAGGTTTCCCATGGTCAAAATCAATGCAATACAGGTTGGAAGGGCACCTTTTGGGTGTCAATGCCACGTAGTTGTAATTGAAAACTTCTCAATCATATCCAGTGTTCTCAGAATGAGTGGTTCTTAGCTCTTATTTCATGTAATTTCATCCTAGGAATCCATTGAGGAAACCGTCAATGGGTTTTCCTTCTTGAAGAAACGTTTTAGAAATTTGTGTTGATTTTGATAGATACGAAAACACACCATCTTTTGTGAAAAACTTCTCGTAGGAAAATGAATTCCAAGAGCATATCTTAGGCTGTGTTTTCCAAGTTGCAACAATTTGTGTTGCTTGATTGTCTTCTATTGTGTACATTCGGTACTTCCACTCACTACAATATTTCCATACGCTTCACCCTAGGCAGTTGTAGAGGGTATCTTCATCCTCTAAAACATCTGGCAAACAATCACCATTGTCAATACCACCGCACCACCACCCAAAACCAGATTGTACTTACATTTGGTGATGCACAATAATAGGACCATCCTGAAAACCAAGGGAGTTCAGTCACTTCATTATGACCTTCCAGGTCAATGAAGCATGATTTGATTACACCCTAGACAAATGTGATCTTCATCCGAGGATGAAAATAAAGTTTATTGAAACCTCTCTTTTCGTTAAGAGGCACTTGGTGGTACCAAGAGAGGTCTCCTCTATCATCTCTGTCGAAATTTGGTTTTGTTCCAACAAATCAGTTGTTGGCTTTCTTTTACTCATCTTTATAGCATAGATGGTGCTGCACCTCATTTTTGGCATGATTGGAATCCATCCACACAACATTTGAAAAGCATGACGTATATTTTTGGTGTATTGTGTCATGGTGTCCTCAAGCTTGATACTTCCTCCGTACATTGATAGAATCATACTGAGAAATAGTATACCTCAAGGCCCATCTTGATGAGTCCTTTCACATCAATATTTTGTTGCAACACACAATGCTGATTATGAATCATTACACGGTCGTTTGGACCACCGTGATGTGGGTGCAAAGACAAAATGATCATAAAGCAACCGGCAAACAGGTCGTCTCCACGGTGGACGCGAAACCTAGACCGCGAGGTGATCTTAACTATGTCATAGTTGGTTTAGGGGAAACTATTAGGTCAACATAGTAACTTGGAAATCCAACAATGGAGAAGGAGTATCTCCTGTTTTCTTCTGGACAATGGCATTTCCACAAACAGTGGATGAACTCATGTCATTGACATTGGTTCAAGCACTTTTGTTTATCAATTTCCATGAAATGTTCACTCGTCGAGTGATTATAGATTGAAGGTGTCGCCTTAAAAATGTGCTCCCTTTTGACATACCTTAGAAAGTGACTCTTGCTGTATTCAACCGCTGTACTGTGGTGTCTTCAATTGTTTGACCTATGGAAGTGCCCTCGCTCCTCTCTGGTGCATTCACAACCCCCCTTGGAGATTTTCATCTGATGCGACATGTTTGTTTTCCTTATATTTAGGATCTGGTTTTTCATACAACTGGTGTATTTTCTGTTGTTGGTACTAGTCGGATACCAAAATTTGTACCCATCACTCACCAAGTGATTGGGTATCAATGGTCACCGAGTATTTATTCAAGGATCTCATCCTTGACATGTTGAACCACAGACTGGTGTTCTCATCAATCATGACTAATACACGGTGAATTAATACCAATATGCGAAGTCAGAAGTCAATTTCCCTCTAGTGTAAACTAGGGTCATTTTTCCCCTTAAACTTACAAATCTGTTTTTTTTCGGTTTATTTTAATACAGGAATCCTTCATACAAGTTGCAATGAGTCCATAAGGGCAACACTACTTTCATTATTTCTCATGCCCTTATGCAATTTCTATGTATGTTATGCTTGAAATTTTACTTGTCAATGGAACATGCCTTCTGATGTTGGCATAACGGAGAAAGGCATATCAGCATTTACCTTATTCTGCACCAATAAAGTGGTCCCACACTAAATTCAGCCGTGGTACATGCTGATGGATTATGGCATTTTCATTCCATGTGACATGCCAAGTGATATAAGAAAGGGACGTGATGGAGGAGTCTGAAATTTCATATTCAAAACATATTGATGAATCTGAAATTTCACGAGCAAGAGCATCAACATTGTAAGCTGTATGCATGCTATGACTCTACTAGCCACGGCAAGGGCATGCCTCCCTTGGGCATGATCAGCAGAGTCATGAATCTGACACTTTTCGCAAGAGTATGGCTGATCCCTGTGACATTAGTGCCATAGCGCTACTAGCCACAGTGAGTGCATGCCCTTTGGGCAAGAGGTAGTGGCCACAGCAGCAGCAGCACTGTCCAAGGTACATTCCACATCCCGACACTTGTGCACTCCTTACTTAAGGATGCGTGAGACCTCCTTAACATCAGGCTCAACAGCTTCATCATCATCATCATCATCATCATCATCATCATCATCATCATCATCATCATCGTCATCGTCATCATCGTCATCATCATCATCATCACAATCATCATCATCATCGTCATCATCATCAGCATCATCATCATCATCATCGTCATCGTCGTCGTCGTTGTCATCTTTGTCATCATTATCATCATCATCATCATCACCATCATTATCATCATCATCATCATCATCATCATCAGCATCATCATCATCATCATCATCATCATCATCATCATCATCACCACCATCATCATCATCATCATCATCATCATCATCATCATTCACTTCCCCGTCTTCATCCTCCTCACCGTCGTCTTCCGGCAGATCCAACCCATAAAGCACGCCATCATCGTCACCATATCCTTCTTGCTATTCACCACCACCTGCTCCTTGAAGTGATGCAGGAAACGCTGCTCCACTTACTGCACCTGCTGCACTTCCCTCTCCACTCCCTGCACCACTTCCTGCACCTGCTGCAATTCCGTCGCCACTTCCTACTGCTGCCCCTGCTCCACTTCCTGGTCCACTCCCCACGCCTGCTGCACCTGCTCCACTTCCTGATCCGCTTCCTACACCTGCTCTTGTTGTAAATGTGAGTGCTCATGCCCTTGCAGTCACAGATACTGCGCCCTCTCCATTCTCATCACCATCCACAGCAGCCACAATGGCTTGATCCTATCCAGCGTCATCCTTGTCAGCACCAATGTCACCATCTGCCTCATATCCACTTTGTGTTCCCTCCTCGTCCACCAGCCTCTTGATGTCTGGATTCATCTTGCACGGCTTCACCTTCCCATACATCTGCGTCAGCCGCACATTAACCCTCGTGTGCATATCAAGTGTGTGGGTGCTCAGCTGGTTCCTCCTTCTGGTCTGAATGTGCAAGGTCAATGACTGCAGCTACGTGGTTTGCATCCTGGACAATGCTGCTGGCATCACGCGAAAACAAATGACACAGACCCTCAGAAGTGGAAGCCATGGCAAAGTATATGGGACATATTTGAATATCACTCCACTCATCGACCCCTAGAGTGGCACCAAAAATGGCCCACCCGTTACGCAGAGGCTGCTCCAGCTCTCCCACCTCCTTGTAAAGGGCCTCCAGCAAGTCTTGAACCACAGTTTCTCTTGAAGGCAGCCTGATGGAGCTGGTGCTGCGGTGACCAACCTCGATGAGGTCTAGCACAACTCATTCATGGCACCAGCTCATAGGCACAGTGACTTTTGCCATGACCGTCACAAATACTTTCTGGAGAACCTTGTTCATTGTGTTGTCCAAGTCGACATGCATGCTGGTCTGGCGACAACTGTTGAGCACCAAAAGGGAGACGGAAGGCCCAGAGTGGAGAAGGCTTGGAGTTTAAGCAGGTGAACTGATAGCCAGGGCAACGTTTGCGGCTTCCTTCGTCTGCTCCTCATCCCCACCCACACCAACTGCTTCCTTCAGCTGCCGTTCTATCACCAAGTTGGCCCACTTCACTGGCTTGTCCCATGTTCTCCAGTACTCATCCTGGCCCTTGTTAAGCTTTGGATCAAGGCCTTGAAACCCATCAAGCTGAGGTGGGAATGACTGGAGACCAAGAAGGGCATGAGCGCTAGCTGGTGCAACATTGCACTTCTTGATGTTGGCCACTGGGGCACTAAAAATGGCCACACATTCGGTTTCTGCCACACGCAAACATCGTCCCACAGGTACCACACCCAAAGCCGGGGTAGCCATCGGGCAAGGAAACAGGCTTGAATTACCTGGAGAGGGCTTTGACTAGGAGGTCTCCTGACAAGGCTTGAATGGGCTGCACCGTTGAGGTAGAGCCTTGGCTTCCAGCCACAGCTGCGGACCATGGACGATATGACATGGGGCCAAAACACTCAGGATGAGGGCGGGATAATGGTGTAGAGACTATGCCAAGAGGCACATGGGAGCTAGCACCAGGGTGCTGGTAGCTCTTATTGTGTGGATGAACTGCATGGAGGATTTGTGGCTGGACGTAATTTTTGTTGCTGCCTTTGCATTGATATGTTACACCTGGGAAAATGTCAGTGGCACATCAACCTTTGCATCCTCTTTTAGGTGCTTGGTCTCATGCCATTGATAGGTTGATGGAATGAACCATACGGGGACCAACGATTGGAAATAAAATACTAGAGAGATGCATGATTACAGCTGTCCCTCTAAGTCAGGTGAATCACTCGCGGCCGTTCCATGCATACCATAAATTTGCTCAGGGCCGGGGTGTGATCAGAATCTGATCCCCATCGCCGAGCCTCTCTCTCTCTCTCTCTCTCTCTCTCTCTCTCTCTCTTTCCCTGGGACAAGCTTCCCTACCACAACCTAGGCCTGGATGGATTCCAGGAAATTGGAGGGCTAAAGTCAGAGTCGGTGCTAGGTCAACTTTGATCGACTTAGAAAAATGGACTTCGAACCAAAAAGTAGAAATTCAAAGGCAACATGGTTTCCTATACAAGCAGGAAAGGACAAGGTGAGAGGTCTGCTGCTGTCATTTTTTACAAGAGTATGAGATGGTGCTTTGCTACTNCCCCATCGCCGAGCCTCTCTCTCTCTCTCTCTCTCTCTCTCTCTCTTTTCTTTTTCCCCCGGACAAGCTTCCCTACCACAACCTAGGCCTGGATGGATTCCAGGAAATTGGAGGGCTAAAGTCAGAGTCGGTGCTAGGTCAACTTTGATCGACTTAGAAAAATGGACTTCGAACCAAAAAGTGGAAATTCAAAGGCAACATGGTTTCCTATACTCTCGCGAAACCATCTATTGTCAACAATTGGCGGTCAGCACGCGAGAATCTTTAATCGTGCCCGTTTACAAAATCCCGCTTGTTCCATCGTGATCGTCCATAACCCTACATCGACGGTTTGTGAGTCTTTGGCAAGAGATTATCTCCCAGTATATTAGTGTTTTTTTTCTTCAACAACATAATCGGGATACACTGACCAGATACACTTCACCGATACACTCTAACCTTTTGGGGGGGGGGGGGGC
>SZWC01002625.1:47859-72978 GCA_023375785.1 Penium margaritaceum
CAACTTTGGTAGTGGCAGCAGCGATGGAGGCAGGAGCTGACCCTAAGGTGGCTTGAGGCCACTGTTATTGAGTGTGACAACTACAGCAACAAGAGTAGGAGTAGCAGCAGCAGTCAGAGAATCACTCTGCTGTCAAATCTCTCTTGGTATCCCCCCCCCCTCCCTTGCTGGCTTGGATCCTCTCTGCTCCTGGCTTTCGTGGGGGTGGTTCAGGTTCCCATAGAGGACCTCACAGGCCTCTGCCACATTTTCCACGCCCAATAAGTTGGGGGAAAGGCTGCCAATTTTTTTTCGGCAGCGTGGGGGGTCCATTGACGGCTCTGGGGTTGAAAAATGCCTCAACACAAGTCCCACGTCCACTGGGGCAAGCTAAACACTGCTGAATTAATTCGGCATTGTTTTTCACCCAACGGCATTACTAGCAGTAGCAACACACAATGCCCAACGACGCAGCTGCCCGAGTCAGCACTGCCAGCTGCATTATGGATATTGGCGTTTCTGCCTCCCGCATGGTTGGTGGCACAGCAGGCACAATGTGAAACGGATCCCCGTCTAGTCCTGGCTCGCTGGCACGTGGCCTACGCGAGCTATGTGAGCAGTAGGCTGAGCAGGTTGAAAACACACCAAGAAGATGACTGATCTGTTCAAGCTATTTCTTGATGCAGTCAAACCACAACAGCGGTAGCAGCACTAGTAGCAACAACAAGAGTGTCAGCAGAAACTGCTCTGCAATGTAGTGGACAAGGACAAGATGATAGTTGAGAGTGCGCTTGCAGCTGACATCGATGCAGCCTTAGGAGCATTCAATGCTGAGCCGCCCGACGACCTTCCAGAGTCGGACTCAAACACCAGTGACCAGGAAGGCATGCTACGCCTGTGCCTCGCACAATTAGAAAATGGTGTCGGAATCGCTTAGCGTGCAAAGGTTGCCTGCTGAGGAGAACTAAGCGACAAAGCAAGCCCAAGTGAAAATCCTAGGGAAATCCCAGAGTCGACCGCCTTAGAGGACCAGATGTACCACACGAGCCTGGGACCGAGGGGAGATCTTGTGTATTCGTCGCCCGGACAAGCTATCTTGACAAATCAATGGACGACAAAGCCTCCCAAGTGGTTTGAGACCGACCCCCCGGCCTATTCGCTAGAGGACAGCTACACCTTGGTAGCTATGGTTCCGCATGTGGGCAGTCAACGAGGGGTTGTACCCATTCTACACAAGCCAATATGAGACTAATGATCCCAAGTAGACAACAATTGCCGCTTATGTCGCATACAGTCTCCTCAAGGCCGTCACGGAGGAGTACACCCTCCACTTTGAACCCTACCTTGGTGATCCCTACAGTGGCGTTGGGACTGACCTACCTGGGGCCTAGACGCTGTGAACACCTCTCTTCGAAGGCACAACCATGGCAACAATATCATAGCACGTTTTGGACTTTAAATCCTTGCGTCATGATGCATAGGATACTTGCTAACTACTGACGACGGGCGATGCGGCTGTACTTGGTCCTAGGGAAGAATGGACTGAGTCAACTCGTGGCGTTCAATACCATTTGGATGGGTATTAGACACGATTATGGAAACAACTTTGAAAAAGTTAGCCCCAAAAGTCTCCAGGAGATGCCCAACAGAGGTTTGCTACTATCATGGGCCAATGAGCACTTTCTACACATGGCAAAAATTGGAGGAGCAAATGACGTCATGGTACGTTAGCCACAACCGTCATTGCGGTCTAGGTAGCACGTACCTCTCCCCATCCTCTCGTCGTTCCTCATAGTCGTTGGTGGCAATTGCAATAACATCTAGTACAATTGTTGTAGTTCAAGGGAAGAAGAGGAGGAACAAAAGAGGGTTGACAAGGATGGCAAGAAACAGGAGACGCTAAATCCCACTCGGGAACGAAAGTGGGAGTGCTACGATTGTAAGGGAGTACACCACTTCACGGAGTGCAAGATGTTCAAGAATTGGACAAAGATTGCGCAAGGCCTGCAACAGGTGTTCAAGCAGCACAAGGGCGCCTCCGCACACTCCACAGCGGCGACTGACCCGCAACCTCCATCAAAAGCTAACGTAGCCAGAGATTCCACCAACGACCTGTCAACTTGGAGAAACAGCTCGCGACTAAGGCCCGTGACATTGCCAAGCTCTGCCAGATTCTATGGCTCACCACTCGGGGAGGTTCAAGTGCAATGACTAAGCCAAGTGGTCCCATTTTTTGGTCTGTCGAGTTTGTGACGTGCAGTTGGGATGGTGGCGGTTGGTTACAGTGTGCTCTTGAGTATGTGGAGTCGTTCATAAGGCGTGATGATGCTGGCCTGTCCGTTGTATTTGCCGATGTTGGCACATGCCTTGACAACGTGTCGTGGCTTGACGAGTCACAAGCACGTGTTTCCTTTGCAGCTCAACAGTCATCTGTTGAAAAACCTTTATCCACTTCTTGCACTGTAGGTAGTTGTTCAATCACTTCGCTAAAGCGTGTGACGGCTGCCACTTGGATCTTAGATTTGGATGCCACCCATCACATGACATGTCATCATCGTGATTTTGTGGTGCTTGGTCCTGTTGGCTCTGTGTGGTCTGTGCGTTCTACTACTGGAGATGAAGTTCCTCTTCAGGATGAGGGTGTGGTGCAATTCCATGGATTGTCAGGGCTGTTCTACATCTCAAATGTGCTCTGTATTCCTAATCTAGAGCTTGGCTTGTTGTCTAGATGTGCCTGCNACCTTTATCCACTTCTTGCACTGTAGGTAGTTGTTCAATCAGTTCGCTAAAGTGTATGACGGCTGCCATTTGGATCTTAGATTTGGATGCCACCCATCACATGACATGTCATCATCGTGATTTTGTGGTGCTTGGTCCTGTTGGCTCTGTGTGGTCTGTGCGTTCTACTACTGGAGATGAAGTTCCTCTTCAGGATGAGGGTGTGGTGCAATTCCATGGATTGTCAGGGCTGTTCTACATCTCAAATGTGCTCTGTATTCCTAATCTAGAGCTTGGCTTGTTGTCTAGATGTGCCTGCATGCGAATGGGTCTCAGTGTCATATTCACACGTGAGGATGCCATTGTCTCTTTTTTTTCTACTATTGAAGTAGTGCTCCGTGGCAAGGCAGTTGGAGACTTGTATTACGTCTCCAACTACCCCGCGTCTACCACCATCACTACATTCCTTGCTGCACGAGTGTTTGTAACTTGCATGCTCTCGCCTGAGGAAAAGCATCTACCGCATAGACAACCGTGTCATGTCCCCTTGGATGCTATCCATTGCCTAATTCACAACCAACCCGCGCTCGGTCTTGACACAACGTCCTTTGAGGTGCCACCCAAAAATGATTGTCCAAAGTATGTCCAAGGGAAGATGCACCGCGCCACATACCCTCTGTCCAAATCACTTACTCAAAATCCCCTTGAGATGGTTCACTCTCATCTCCTAGGACCCCTCCCCATGGAGTTCCATGATGACGGAGGGCGATACGTCTTGACGATTACAAATGACTTTACTCACATGTGGTGGATCTTCAATATGTGCATGAAAAGCGATGCTACACTCGCCATGCACTCATGGCTTGCTATGGCTGAATGTCAGTATGACCATACCCTCCACATGTTTTCGCTCAAATCAGGGCAGTGAGAAGTCGGGGATCATTCACTGACCCGATGGGGGATCTAGACTGGTACTTTGCCAAAGTGCGGGTGTTTCACAACCTCTCCACCCCGGCCACGCCCCAGTAGAATGGCCTGTTTTTGTGCTAGAACCACACCATAGAGGATATGATTTGCTCAATGTGGGTGGACAACGGCATGCGAGAAGCATACGCCTTCAAGGGCATGGCCTACATGACATGGATTTGGAAACGGATCCCTCATGGCCTCCTCTTGAACACACACACCTATACCAACTGTGGTACAGATGCCGTGCTGACCTCCGGCTCGCGGGTGTGTGGGGATCTCTTTCCTACCTCTGGTTCACACCAGAACAACAAGGATCCAAGTTCTCACCTCGCTGCTGCGTTTGCGTGTTTGTGGATGTAGCTTCACGCTCCAAGTACTGGCGCTTCTGGGACCCCAGTCGGTGATGGATTCTTGAGTCTCAAGACGTGCTCTTCTTTGAGCATCTCTCCTTGTGTAACCTCTCAGCCGGTGCACCATGCAGTCACATTCTGCTGGGTGTGGTACGATCCCTCACGCAAGGGAGGGTGGACTGATGCATGATGCTGTCCCGGTCACCTTGGGCTGTATTGGTTTGTCCTACCCACCAGCTGTTATACTGCTAGCATTGTCTGTGTCACCCATCTTGCCTGCGTCTACCGTATCGCAAGTTCCTCTTGCATTACAGGAGCCTACGTCACCTGTTGCATCACAAGTGCCACCGACGTCATATGCACCTGCATCACCGGCAGTGTCACGTGTGCCGCTCGTGTCGTGTATACCACCTTTATCATGTGCATCGCCACTCGAGTTGCTTGTGTCATCCCCATCTTCTGTATCCCTCTTCAACGCATCATCACCACCTGACGCATCACCACTATTTTCATAGTCTGATACACGTCCATCGCCTGTTCCAGGTATACCGTTACCTCGTCAATAGGACTCCGATATTGGCTTAAATCTTGCTTGTAATGTGCATAATGGGGACCCCAAAATGAGGGATTTAAGCCATAATGTGTAGAGGATCATCAAAGCTCACGTTACCTGTGATACAGGTCTTTTACTCCTTGCTCACAAGCATTGACTTGCGGTTTACTTTGCAGAGTTCACCGTCATCGTTGGCCCTCTGTCTATGGCCTATGCCTTGGCCACACGCAAAGGAGTTGCTACGGCCAAGACCCAAGTGTGGTGGGTGTGAGGCGAGATCCCAGCACACTGCGCTAGGCTTTGGCTAGGCCCTACGCTGCACTCTGGTGCGTAGCGTACGAGGCTGAGCTGACGGCCATTGATGAACATGGGGTCTACGAGCTTGTAGACTTGTCTCGCGAACGAAAGGCCGTTAAGGCCAAATGAGTCTTGCTCAAGAATCTGAAGCCAGATGGCTCATTCAATAACTGCAAAGCCCGCCTGACTCCAAAAGGATTATCATGAGAAATGGATCGACTTCACAGAGACTTTCACACCAGCTGGATGCACAACGACGACATCGGGCCTGCTGTCACAGATGGCCCATCATGACTGGGAGCTCCCCCATGTGGACGTCAACAACACGTTCCTACATGGACTGCTGAACAAAACCATCTACATGGTTCAGCCCCGAGTGTTCAAGTATGGTAGTGGCCTTGTGTACCGGCCGCGGAAGGCCATGTATGGCTTAAAGCAGTTGCCTAGATGCTGAAATAAGGAGATCACTAGCACTCTCCTATAAGCCGGCTATGTCTAGAGCACAACAGATCCATTACTCTTCCTCCTCCAGAATCCTGTGACATTCTCGGCCATCCTGATCTAAGTTGACGACCTTCTCATTGCTTCGCTCGATCTTGAGGCTGTTGAAGTGGTCAAGGGTTTTCTATAGTTGAAATACAAAATGAAAGACCTAGGAGAGGCTGTAGTCTTTTTCGGCATGAAAATTGTGCACGATCATGCTCTTCAAACGCTTCTAGTCCACCAGGAGCGGCATGCTCACACTCTGGGAGAGCGTTTTGCTGAGCAAATTAGCATCGTGCGCACGACGTCAACCCCGATCGCCCTTGACGGACAGGACGCTTTGAAGGCCCACAACCTTGCAAAGCAAGGGAACCTAGTCGACGTGACCTTGTACCTGTGAGTATCTTGCTTGCTCATGTACCTGGGCCATGAAAACAGGGCAGGACATCACCTTCACTTTCGACCTGCTTGCATAGTTGTTATAGGCATTGTACAGGTGGTTTCTTGCTTATGCCGTGTGGTGCGTGTGGTGCATTGTTTCCACCGCCCACATCGGCCTTCACTACCAAGGACATGCCTATGTGATCCTCGATGGATACACGGACAGTGACTGGGCATGGAGCCCGGACTGTAAGAGTTGCACAGGCTACATTTTCCTCATTGAAGGCATTGTCATCTCAAAGTGTAGTGGCAAGCAGGGCTACATCGCTCGCAGTTATGCTGAAGTAGAGTTTGTAGCTTTTGGCGTAGGTGCACCCGAGAGTGTGTGGTTAGTGCGTCTGTTGCGTGAACTATGTTTGTCCATGCCCCTTGTTGTGCTTTGATGTGACAATGAGAGCACAAAGGCTGTTGCATAGAACTCTGGTGTACTTAATGCATGCACAAAGCACATCAATGTCGAGTACCACTACATCCGCGATCTAGTGGATGGAGGTGAGATCCAGGTCATGTGAGGTAGCGTTGACTCGCAGCGTGCTGTTTTTTTAACAAAGGCCATCAGTCGTACAAATTTCCTTGCAGCGAGACCTTTTGTGGGATTGAACTCTGCCTGTGGACTGAATTCTGCCCTTGTGCTCCATCTGTTTTCATTCACCAGTATTACCTTGCGCCGTTGCTTGCATTAGCACTGTTATGTCTGTGGAATTGTTCGTCGTGTGGTTGTGGGGGAGTGAGATTGTGTACATAGCTTAATCTGACCTCTTGGCTGACTTCCATTGTTATGCAGACTCTTAATGAGGCACATGGAACAAAAGAATGGAGGAACAGACACAAGTCCGGCAGCTTTCGAGCAACTGCAACCAGGCACTAGTGACACTTCCACCTGCTCCACCGGTGCTCGCCTCCCTCGTGGCAGCAGCGCCTCAGACCCATCTTGCAGCCACATGGTGTGGTCCTTCACTGTCTCAAATCAGTGTGGTTTTGTCCTTGTTCATGCTTGATCTGCCATGTCTCGGTGACCTGGTTTAGTCCTACTTATGAACTTTTATCGAAGACCAATACCGAGTTGGGTCGTTGTGTACTTGCAATCCAGGAATGGCATTGTGCCCTCATTTTTGGCTGAGCGCCGACGAGCTCCACTCGCCGGCCAACAGGTGGGCTTGGAAAGCAAGCTCCACCCATTGTGCGAGTTTCTCTCACTCGTTCTCTCCTCACATTCTCACCACACGCACCATTTTCCTTGCAATCTGTCCCATTTCGTCCACATTGTTATGCTCCATGTAGGTGTGCAAGGAAAGAGGTGTAGGACGTAAACTTGTTTATAAGTTCATCATGAAAAAGGATTTGATGATGTAAAGGAGGAGGCAGAAAGGAGTGGATGCAAGACAAGCTGTTTCAATGGATGCCGCGGAGTAGGATGCATCAAGTGACGCGATGCAACACATGGACAATGCCGCAACTGGAGGAAAATTTTGTACCCTGCTCATTGAGAGTCATAACAAAGAGCAGACTTAGCTAAAGGGCACGTTTAGGAGGGCACGCACAAAATCTCAAGCAGAAATGGTTCCCTCCCTGGCCCGACAAAACAAATGACACCAACACCCTGGACAGGAAGAAGTTGGCTAGACACAACAAATAGAGCAGAAGGGATCAAGAGAGACAAATGAGGAGTGAGAAAACACCATGTGCTGGGTGTCAGGAGGAATCCGCGTGGTGCGGTCCCGAAGTTTTTCTGATCGTCTCTAGTGGTTCACTTCTTCAGTTTTGGGCAAATCTGAGACTGAGCGTGAGGTTTCTGGTCGCCTCATGCTATTTGAGCAGGAATTCTAGAGACAGTCACTTTTGCAAAGGGAATAACACATTTTTGCATTAGCTTTTTAGCATAAGATAATCACAACATTTATAGGGCTAGTCATGAGCTTTCCAAAGGACCAAACCGCGCACAATTCAGCCAAGCGTAGCCCAAGTTACGCTTGCCGAAGCGCATGTCTCACCCACCACAGAAGCCTGACGCCACCACTCGCCGTGGCACCTTCATTCACGTGCGAAGCACCTTTCCCGAGGCGCAGATCTCATTGCACATGGTGTGGGGGTCCCCTGCACTGTTTCCACACACACTCTCCACTTTTGGGTCGAGTTTGGTGATGGGGTGTGACGAGGTTCAAAACCTGTCCGCGGACCTGCAGTCAGAATTTTGAACGAGTCCCCGAGTAACAAAATGTACTATTGAGTTTCGGACGCTGAGCCATGATTTTGGCTGTCCCTCAGTAACAAGCTGCACTACAGGATCTGGTGGATGATCCACCTGAACAGGTGGATTATCCACTAGACGCCTCGGCAGGCCTTCCGGAGCAATTTCTCCAGAAAGTACTTTTGTTACTCAATCCGGTCGATTACCCACCGGATTTCGAGTCGCAGCCGGCTCCCAGAGCCGCTCCACACATCCCAACTTTGGAAGGCCATATCTCCCTTGATACGTGTTTGATTCTGGCGAAACAACTTCCACCGGATTCAGCAACTCGTCAACTTTATGGGAAAACCATCCATTTTAGGATCCGAGCAATCCTTGAGTCACCAGATTTGCCGGCGCGGAGCTTACACTTTCTGGGGGCTCTTCGGCGCCTCCCGGCGCCGCACTTGGGCATGCAGAGGGGCAACTTTTCAACATTCTCCCCCTTGCACCTGCCATACCCGCTGTTCCTGCTTGCTCTCACTCATCTTCCGCTGAGCCCTCCAGCCCATCATAGCTGGTCATCCCAAGTCCGGCCATGCTCATCGTGTGCCCGTCGGCGGGTTGCGCTTTGGTCAAGCAATCTGCAAGCATGTTTTGCGTGCTGCAGTGCTGCAGCACCACCTGCCCCTTCTTGACCATGTCCTGTGCGTAGTGATAACGCACGTTGATGTGCTTCGTCCTCCTGTGCTACGTCGGCTTGTTGGTCAGCAAGATGGAGCCGGTGTTGTCTTCTTGCACCACCGTAGGCTCCAGTTGCGGCACGCCCAGCTCCCCCAGCAACCTGCAGAGCCACACAGCCTCCTTGACTGCCTCGGCCAGCGTGATGCACTCTGCTTCCACTGTGGAGGTGGCAAAGCAGTCCTGCTTCCTGCTGTACCATGAGACCGCTGCACCAGCGAGGAACAACACGTACCCGGATGTGGACTTCCGCTTGTCCACATCCTTAGCGTAGTTTTCATCCGTGTAGCAGACCAGGCGCAAAGGATCCGCCCGCCCTTTGCCATCAAAACTCAGGTGCGCGTGCCGCGTTGCTTGCAGGTAGCGGAGGATGCGCTTGACCGCCTGCCAGCATAGTGGCCCTAGATCGGCCACGTACCTGCTCACTTGGCCCACCATGTAGGCCAGGTCCGGTCGAGTCGCCACCATGGCGTACATGAGGTTGCACACCGCCAATTTGTAGGGCACCCCTGCCATATCCTCCCGCTCTACTTTTGCTTGATGCGCCATTGCCGCACTTAGTTCACACGTCGTGGAGACGGGACTGTACATTGGTTCGCAATCCTCCATGCCGTACCGCTTCAGCACCTTGGCCACGTATTTGGCCTGCCCCAACTCAAGCGTGCGCGCCCTCCGGTTCCGCGTGATGCTCACCCCAAGGTAGAACTCCAGCTCCTCCATGTCTGACATCTGGAACCTACTACTCAGCTACTCTTTCAGCTGCTGTAGGCTTGGCAGGTCTAAGGAGCACAAGATCAGACCGTCCACGTAGAGTGCGACAATCTGATGGAGCTTCTTCCTGCCCTGAACGTACACGCTGTGATCCGCCTCACAACGCTTGAAGCCAAGTTGTGCCATGAAACTGTCCATCTGTTGGTCCCAGCATCGGGGCAACTCTTTTAGCCTGTACAAGGACTTCCACAGCTTGCACACCTTGCCCTCCGGCGCCTCCACCCCCTCCGGTACCTCCATGTAGATTTATTTTTCGATGATGCCATTGAGGAAGGCCGTCTTTACGTCCATCAGGTGGAGCTCCATGTCTTCGCGGCTGCCACCGCAAGCATCACCCAGATGCTTGTAAACTTGGCGACGGGGACGAATGTCTCAACGTAGTGCTCACCCTTATGCTGTGCGTACCCCTTCACCACGAGCCGCGCCTTGTACTTGTCAACCACACCTTCCTTTGTGAACTTGGTCTTGAAGACCCACTTGGAGCCGATGACCTTGGCGTCTTTCGGCCTGTCAACCAGCTACCATGTGTCGTTTTCAGCAATGGACGCCAACTCCGACTTGATGGCGGCGTCCCACTGCTTCCCCTTGAACCGCGCAAGCGCCTCTTGCACGGTTGTCGGCTCTGTTAATGCAGCCAACATGCACCATGTCATGCCAATCCATCAACCAGTGCCTACGTCAAAATGCTTCCCTGCTGTCTGCTGCCTCCCTTTGCGACGCGGCAGTTTTGATGGCGTCTCGTCGCTCTGTTGCGATCCTTCCGACTCTGCCCCCTCCGGTGAATCATCGACCGGACGGCTCCCCGAGGATCTCTCCCGCTCCGGTGAACCATCAACCAGATGGGCGGCGCGTCCAGAGGATTTTTCCCCAACGCCCGACGCGAACTCCGCTGGGAGTGCGCGCTTCGGCACCCGCGGTGCCTCCTTCAACGGATCATTCCGCTAGATCTCTAGCCCGGCTTCATCGTAGTCGGAGTCCTCTGCGTCAGCTGCTGCATCTGCTGCACAACCACGCTCCGACGCCGCATCATCGACCTCTGTGTCCGCCGGCTCCTCCTCGTAGTCAAGGAGCTGGAACCACTCCCCCTGTTTTGGAGTGTTCCCGACGCTCATGTCGTTGCTGCTGCTATTGAAGCTCTACTACTCGTCGAGCTCGACGTCACGGTTGCGGATGATCTCTTGCGTGCGCGGGTCCTGGCGCCGATACGCCTTTTGCGTGCTCTCGTAGCGGAGGAACAAGCACGGCTTCGTCCGCGGTTCCAGCTTGCTATTGCGTTGTTTCACCGCTTGCACCATCGCGTTCACCTTGCACCCGAACACCTTCAGGTGCGCTACGCTTGGCTTGTGCCCGCTCCATACCTCCTGCGACGTCTTCCAGCCGCCCTTGCCCTTCAGCACCGCTGTTGGAGTGAGGTTGATGGTGTAGCTTGCTGTACGCACAGCCTCCGTCTAGAATCCTCGCTGAAACCCCGCATCCACAAGCATGGTCCGCACCATGTTGAGCAGTGTCTGGCTCGCTTGGTCCGCCACTCCGTTGGACTGTGGCGAGTACGGCGTAGTGGGTTCCCACTTGATGCCCTACTGCTTCATCCACCCGCTGCAGCCCACGTACTCTCCGCCTTTGTCGCTGCGTAGTGCTCTGACCTTTTGGCTTGTCTGCCTCTCCACCGGTGCGACGTACTCCTTCAGCTGGTCCAGGACCTCGCCCTTCCACTTCATGAAGTACACGTAGTGCTTTCTGCTGCAGTCGTCAATGAAAGTGACGAAATATCTCAAGCCACTGTTTGACGGTGTTTTTAACGGTTCGCACACGTCGCTGTGTACGACCTCCAGCAGGTCCTTTGCACGAGCCTCGTTCTCGTTGAAAGGCTCGCGCCGCGCCTTGCCCAAAATGCAAGGCTCACACTTTTTGTGAGCTACTACATCTGCTGCCGAGTCTGCACCGTCGATGACGAGGCCGCGCACCATGTCGCGCTTCACCATCTCCTTAACGGTTGTGGGCATCGAATGCCCCAACCGTCGGTGCCAGAGCTTCGGATCAGCGCTTCCTCCCTTGGCCATGTTGACGACGTGCTCCTGCGAGTCCGTTGCGTCTGATGCTGCGGGGACCACCTTGGTCTCCATGATGTAGAGACCACCCTCGCGCTTTGCCTCCAGCACGATCTTGCCATTGCCGTCAATGCACACCACTTCGCCTTTCGTGCGGAAGAGCACCTCATACCCCTTGTCCGTCAGGTGGCTAACACTCAGGATGGCAGCCAGGCCAGGGACGTGCTGCACATCACGAATTGTGCACAACTCCTTCTCACCGCCCACCACGACTTCCACCTCCAGGTCTCCTTGGCCGGCCGCCGGCTTGACTTTTTTGTTTGCGACCACCATTGCCTTGGAGGACTTCTCGTAGGTGACGAACTCCACCTTCTCGACTTGGGTGTGCTCCTCGGCCCCGGAGTCCAGGCACCGCCTGTTGGCCTTCTTGAGGAAGTGGTTCTTTTTGCCGTTGAGGAGCGACCTGCCCTTACTATCTTTGCCGCCGGTTCTTGCCTCCTCCGGGCACTCACGGGCCCAATGGCCCTCCTTGCCGCAGTTGCGGCACGCACCTTTCTTGGCGCCCTTCTTGCCGCCGCCCTTTCCGCGGCTTCCTCGGCCCCCACTTCCGCCACCACGCGTTTTGGTGACGAGGGCTGATGAGGAAGATGAGGACTCCCCGCAACTCCGTCGCCGCACCTCATTGCGGATATACTCTGCGACCGCGCCATAGGTGAGCTTGTCCTCCGACCATCCTCCGAGGACGGTGATGAGTGGACCCCAACTGTCAGGTAGGGCCATAAGGAGGGCCATTGCCTGCAGCTGCGTGTCGATCTTCCACCCCACGTCGTTGTATTACGAGGCGAGCGACTCGATCTGCTGCATGGCGGAGATGACATCATCTCTCTCCTCGATTCTCTCCGCGAGGAGCCGCTTCATCGCGAAGATTTTGTTCGTGAGCGACTTGGATTGGTTGATTGCGCAGAGCTTTTGCCAAGCTTTGGCTGCCAGATTGCAGCCTTGGAAGTAGCCCCACCGCGACTCGGCTTTCCCGGACACCAGGAGCATGAGCGCCTCCGTGTTCTTCTTTTCGAAGGCCCGCTTCTCCGTTTCCGTAGCAGTCGCCTCTGTGAGCTCCTCCTTTCCCAACATGACATCCAGCAGCCCCTTATGCGAGAGGTGCAGCTCGAACTTCCACCTCCATAGCCCGAAGCCCGGGCCGCCCGCATACTTCTGAATTGGCTATGTCTCTTTTTGCGCCATGTGCACAGTCGCAACTCCGACGGGTTCTCAGCACTTCACGGCGACGTCCACGATGAGGATCCCGTGCGTTACAGAAGGCGTGAAGGTTGGAGGCGTTTAGACCCATGGGTCCATAACCCTTTGTCAGGATAGAATCCACGAGGTGCGGTCCCGACGTTTATCTCATCGTCTCTAGTGGTTCACTTCTTCTGTTTTGGACGAATCTGACACTGAGTGTGAGCTTTCTGGTCTCCTCATACTATGTGAGCAGGCATTTAGAGACAGTCACTTGTGAAAAGGGAATAACGCGTTTCTGCATTAGTTTTTTAGCATGGACATAATCACAATATTTATAGGGCTAGTCATGAGCTTTCCAATGCACCAAACCACGCACAATTCGGCCAAGCGTAGCCCAAATTACGCTTGCCGAAGTGCAGGTCTCACCCACCACAGAAGCTTGACGCCGCCACTCGCCGTGGTGCCTTCATTCACGTGCGAAGCACCTTTCCCAAGGCGCAGATCTCATTGCACATGGTGTGGGGGTCCCCTGCACTGTTTCCACACACCCTCCCCACTTTTGGGTCGAGTTTGGTGATGGGGTGTGACGAGGTTCGAAACCTGTCCGCGGACCTGTAGTCAGAATTTTGAACAAGTCCCCGAGTAACAAAACGTACTTCTGAGTTTCGGACGCTGAGCCATGATTTTGGCTGTCCCTCAGTAACAAGCTGCACTACAGGATCCGGTGGATGATCCACCTGATCAGGTGGATTATCCACTGGACGCCTCGGCAGGCCTTCCGGAGCAATTTCTCCGGATGGTGTTTTTGTTACTCAATCCGGTCGATTATCCACCAGATTTCGAGTTGGAGCCGGCTCCTAGAGCTGCTGCGCACACCCCAACTTTGGAAGGCCATATCTCCCTTGATACGTATTCGATTCTGGCGAAACAACTTCCACCGGATTCAGCAACTTGTCAACTTTATGGGGCAATCATTCATTTTAGGATCCGAGCAATCCTTGATTCACCAGATCCTCTGGCGCGGAGCTTTCACTTTCTGGCGGCTCGTCGGCGCCTCCCGGCGCCGCACTTGGGCATGCGTAGGGGCAAATTTTCAACAATGTGTTCCTCCGGATTTAAGGGTCAACAAGCCTCTCAACAAGAAATAAAAGGAGGGAAAACTCCTGACAGCAATGAGGAAAAAACACGATGGGATTTGCTAGTTACAGGCTACAAGAAAAAGAGGTAACCAAACAGAATGTTATTCCTCTCTTAATGGAACACAGGCAAAATGCTGAACCTAAACTCAACCCAATGCAAAACCAAGAAGTACATCGTCAGAGTCACACGCAAGTGATCCCAGATCTGAATGTACACTCTCACCTCCCTGATCGCGGAGATGGTGCTGGTGGATGGCATAGAAAAGTGTTGCGTCAAATTGGCAATCGTCCTCCAAACGGTTAGGGAAAGTTATGATCCCTAATGAGGGACGCCTGTGGAGGTAGTCTGGTGAGACACATCCTGGCTAGCATCCTAGTCACTAGGGAGGAAGGAGGTATGGAGGATGAGGAGGTAGGAAAGGCGACTGAGGAGGCAGTCGAAAATGAGATCGTGGTGGTAGTTGTAGCGATCATAGCACAGTGAATGCGCTTGTTCTACAAAGCACTCAACCCGCCGGTGAGGTGCTGTGCTGTGAACTCCCAAAGGGAACCAATGCTCAGAGGGGCGTCAGTTTTGACTTATTTTGTTGCGAGGCACTCAAGCTTAGAGGCATGCACCTCCCTAAAGATGTGAGAGAGAGCTTTGGAACGAGGTCGTTGACAGTAGAGAGGACTACTAGGAGCTGGCCTAAAGCTACCTTGCATGGTTTGCGTAACAGTGTAAGGCTGCAAGCCTAGTATGCATCAGCTGTCTCATCAGCATGCATAGACAGTGCATTGAATTGAACAATGAGGATGCTCTGTTGGGCATGGCCTATAATTGTAGTGTGGTGCTTGATGAGAGCGTATGAAAAAACTAGGTCTGCAGTCGTGCGATGTGCGTTGACAGCTTGTAGGACCCGGCCTCATTAGCAAGATCGTCAGGCCCTCAACAAATGAGGACATAAATAGCGCAAGCTGAATCTGACTTGACACGGACAATGGGAAAGTTAGCCGAGGGATTAAGGTCATGGCAGTATTCCCAGAGGTGCTCCCCCTAATCCCATGCACTTAACAAAGTCTCCCAAGATGAGAAGGTGAGGTTGGGAGTGAAGTGGGGTGGTGAAATGTTAAATTTGCTTTGTCTCTACAGAGGCAATGCTAAAGCTTTGGTTGCTGCTGCACCGGTTGCGACAGCGACTGCAGGGGGGAGAGACTGAATGGTGCCATACGTGGTTGATGCGGAAGTGGGTGTAGTAGATAATGCAATAGCAATGCCAAAAGCAGTTGACGCAGAGGGTATGTTGCGTAGTGTGGGCTGGAGATGGTTCAGGACCAAGTCCGTAATGTGACCAGCAGAGGTATCCTGGTCGTCTTGCTCATGACACAACAGTATCTTTGTTGTGCACTGGGTACTGAGTGCATCCAGTAGAGCAGTGTGCTTGCACTTTAGCTCTGCTTGCAAGGCAGCATATTCCTCATCGACAACCGACATGGTGTCAACAATATCAATGTGGAAATTTTTTCAACAGATCTCCCCTTGTGCTAATGGACGTGGGAAAACATCGTAAATATCTCAGCTCGAGGCTGTGCTGCAAGGCAACAGATAGAAGTTTGGGCTTTTTTTTAATCTCATGGTGTCCCTGGAGCTGGAGCATGCAGTGGCATCAGGGAATCGTCCGAGGCTGAGCGATAGTGTGCAGAATAATCGGCAGCACCCTCCCTCTTGTACCAGCCGGTTAGGTCGTAGTCTTCACCGGGGTAGCAACCAGGGCCTTGGCGACCGTGTTTGCAACTTCTCTCGCTGCGCTCTTGATGCATGTACGCTCACAAGAAAACATCGGCGATGCAGGGACCGGCTCAGTATCCGGTGGCGATGCTAGGGTGATGACGATTCAGTTGCCTCTATCGGTATCTGGTTAGTGTTGCCATTGTGCCTACTACTCCCGCCGCTCTTGCTGCTGCTGTTGTTGTTGTTGCTATTGCTAAGAGCACGGTGGTAGCAGCAGCTCATGCATATGTGCGGATGCTAGTGGCACTTAAATAGCGGACCAGCGGACCAGCTCATGCTAGTGGCACTTAAATACTGCTGGTACAACGTCAAGATGTCTCAAACTGGCGTGGGTGTAGACCTACACCCGTGTGAGAGCGAATGTTGCTGCCTAAGCAAAGCCACGGATTCTTTTGCCACTGGAGCGAGTGCTAGTACATCTAGTTACGCTAAGGAGGCGGGAATGTATAAGAGATACTACACATGTGCACTTGCTGCTGATGAAACAATAACTATGGATGCATTTAGCAACTGGTTGCTGCTGCTCCAACGTGCAAAAGTCTTGGACTGGCATGGGTGCAGACCCACGCTTGTGCGAGAGCAAACACTGCTGGAGAAGTAATAGATGAGGCTGCCTATTTTGTCAAAGTGTGTACTAGGGCAGTCAATGACGCTATGGAGACAGTAATGTCAAAGAGATGCTACACGTGCGCAGGATGGGTTGTTGTTGTCAAAGAAATAGTTGGGTCCATCACCACTAGAGTGAATGCTAGACCTTAGAGATGAGAAAAGATCTCACAAGGCCAAAGAGACGGCCGGTGTTGCAGATGCACGGGCAGTCATAGCAGTTGAAATTGCAAGAGCAAATTCGCACTTGGAGTCCTGGAGTCAGGGAAACCACTCATGCTATAGAGCTGAAATGTAGTGTTGCTGCTAGAGAGGCTGTCACGACTAACAAGGCATACTCAACCTCGGAGATCCTAGGTTATTGCAGAAAATGCCGAAGATACGGCAGGGGAAGAGTGCAGGTAATGAGCTACATGCTGTCTGTTAATTGCAGATGTCACATTTCTAGCTGTCTCACTCCTTGTTGGGACAAGGACGCACCACAGTTGTGGGACTGGTCGAGGATCGATTGTGGAGGGAGAAGATCTCCTTCTATAGCCGGAGACTTTGGCCTCCTTGCTCAGATACCAGCATGTGATATATCAATGCTTGCTAGGATGCATAGTGTAATACACCCAAGGTGGGTGCCACATGCATGGCCAAAGAATGGAGTAAGCAATGTTTCACTTAGGAAAAGCCAACGATGACAGTTGAATAAAGGGAAACAAGGTGATATTAGCCTGTTGATTATGCCACCAATGCCAGAGATTCGACGTGGGGCCCGGAAGCCACCCAGGGATTGAACCGAATCGGTTAGCGAGCAAGCTGCTGGTGGTTTCTCACACGGGAGGACAACCCGGTCGTGTGGTCCCGAGGGATCAGTATCCTACCATCACCTATTTGACACATGCATTACAAAAACCATCAACGACCACGAGCGTATGTGGATGCATGTTCTCCATGCACTATTTGCTCCACGTTATGCTGAGCAGAAACCAAGCATATAAGGCCAATCATATCAATCAAGCTCTTAAGTAAATTTAGAATGGATGCTGTGGGCACCACCAATGCACTTGGCTGAGACGCCAACACAACATTGTCCATCGTGGGTGCACCGGTGTGGCATCCGAGAGCTTTGATTCAGCTTAATCATATGTAGTGACAATGCTTGTGTGAAGACAGTCAAGAGGTCACTTGTGTGTATCACATACAGTTGGACCGCAACTGTGGGGCTATGGACTCACAAGGAAGGGGAGAGGAAGCAGGAGAATGATGGACACGTGTGACTGGAGATGTTGTCACCGGCACGGGATCATGTGTCCGAGAGGAAACGGACACAAGCAGTTGACCAAATGTGCCAGAAGGAACTGACGCTGGCACAGGATCAGGTGTGCTAGATCTGCTCTCCAATGTTAGATGTAGCACGTCTCTCTCACACACTCCTAAAAATAGTTGAGGGAAGAGGGGAGGGACAACCATGATTCACAGTCCACAGATGGAAGCATCCATTGGAATGCGTAAGAGCACAGTCACGAGTTCAGCTTGAGCAGAACGTGACGATTGAGCAACGAGAAGGCTTGCAAAAAGCTTTCTCATCGCTCCCAAAGGATGGCTCAATCATGAGCCTCGTATTCTTTGTACGCCCTGCTTGTGAATGGGCATAACCAGTGACCCTCCGTTGAATCCGGGTGCTTTAGCCAAACTATTGTTTTCAAATTAAACACGGGCACAACCCTAATATGGTCTCAAATGCAAAGCTACACAGCAGGCAGTATTGGAAAAGTCTTTCTACTCATGATTCCTACACTGCATCCTTCCCCTCCATGGCAATGGTAGTCATTAGAATGGCCTCTCTAAAGCCGTCTTCCACGGCTCGCCGCATCCTCGACACACTCACAGGCTTGCACGTGCATGAACAGAGGCCTGGGGTTACTATCAGTGTCTGTCCATTCCCATACAACACCACTCCCTCATGAACCATGGCAATCATGTTTATGAAAGAGAAACCGTGGTATGAGACAAATGCAACACAACAATGTGAGAACAATGTGTGGATTTTCAACATTGACATGTGACACATGTACCCTAAGCTCTCCATGGCACAGCATGAAGACCACATGGAGGCAAGTCTGACGGCTGATAGTGCACATTCAAAATGAGCACGACCCAGCGCTTTCGTCAAGAAGTCAGCAAGTTGGCGCTTTGTCTTGATCCACACAACCTCAACGTGTCGTAGCTCCCACAAACCACGTACAAAGTCATACTCCATAGAAATGTTTTTTTGTGTGAGCATGGAAAGCACCATCATTAGCAGCCATGTCAGTGCCACTGCGATTGTCACGATGCAAAACGGTGCATTCCACTAGGCAACATCCTTAGCCTCTGTTGTTTCCGGGGTGACACAACCCTGCTTCCCACTCTTCAACAACAACGTTGTATTTCCAAGCAGAAACACATGCCCTGTGTGGGAATTTTCCCATTGGTGCTCCATGCTCAATCACTGTCGGTGGACCTAGACATAACAACTGAAGGATGGGTGTGAAACAAGAGCCCATAGGATGGCGATCATAACATATACCGTACGACGCGTATGGCCGCCTCCAGATGACAGTGCGCAGACTCTGGGGGAATTGTGCTTGCAAGTTCACTACAAAGGCAATGTCCAGCCGCGTACTTGAGACCAAGTAAACGAGGGGCAGATAAGGCACAAGTTCAAGGTCACATCCACTAGCTCACCCAGATCAACAGGGCTAATAGGCTTCAACAGTTTCTACCCATCGGGGGTCTTGGGTGTAGATGCAGAAGGGACATTAGCCAAGAGGTCTGGGAAGCGCTCCTCCAGGGTCTCAATGTATCTATCCTGGTGAATGTGAAGCATCTTGCGCTCGCGATCTTGGACAATCTCCATTTCCAAGAAGACCGCGGCCTCACCAAGTTCTTTCATCTTGTATGTAGCTTGTAGCACGTCCTTAACCTGCTCGACCATTGTAACATCTGGTGACGTGATCAGAAGGTCGTCAACATACACCAAGATAGCCACAAAAGTGGCAGATGATTCGCTAAGAAAGAGTGACGGGTCAGCATCACTCCTTCTGTACCCTTCCCGCTGAAGTATCGATCGGATCTCACTATTCCAAAACCTGGATGGTTTTTTGAGTCCATATAGGGCCTTAGGTAGGTACCACACACGACCTGTCCCATCATCATACCCGGGCGGTTGAACCATATAAATCTATTCATCCAATTGCCCATGCAGGAACACATTATTCACGTCCATCCGATGGACCTCCCTGTTACGGTGTGCCGCAAGCCCAAGGAAAGCACATGTTGTGTCCATCCTACCAACGGGTGAAAATGTAGCATCAAAGTCTATCCCTTGCACTTGGTAATAGCCTTTTGCCACCAGACGGGCCTGATTGCGATCAGTTGAGCCATCAAGCTTCTCCTTCATGCGATACACCCATCCCACCTTCACAGCCTTTTGTCCTGGGGGCAAGTCAACGACGTTGAATATCCCATGCTCAACTAGGGCAGCCATCTCCTCTTCGATGGCTGTTTCCCACTACTCTGAGCCCGCTCGTGATCGTGCGTCGTCCAGCGTGACGAGGTCGGGCAACTCTTTGGCTGAGGCATGCTGCACATGGACTCGCGCACTGGGTGGCACATCACGCACTGCCCAGAATTTTGCTTGCATTGTGAGCACAGACATGCTCATGCTGCAGTTGTACGTATCTTGTCACAGTCTTTGGACATATTGCACCCTCGGTTCAACCCTAACAGTCAACCCAAGTGCCTTTGTGCCAGGGTCGCCACTGACGACTGGATGGGCCAGAACTGATCGCCTAGGCCAACTTGGACTCAGGTATTGACGTTGGATGGTGGGTGGTGGCGGACAAAGGCGACCACCTACCTCCCAAGTGTATGGATGACGAAACTCAGGTGCAAGGACATTATGAGTAGAACTAGGAGAAGAGTCATAGGGGTCTGTAAGAAGTGAGGAGGGTGCTCCAGCTGGACTCATAGAAGGGGAGGCAGGAGGTGAGACCTGAGACACAGGGAGTTTTGGACCAGCTGAGAGAATGGCGTGATCAATGGCCAACTCGGGAGCAATGGGGGAGAAAGACGACGACCCAGGGGATGAGACAGGAGCTGGAGAGGCAGAGGAAGGAGACGTCACCTCAACGAGAGGGGATAAGATAGGTAGCGCAACAGGCATGGGGGTTGACGGTGCGATATCAAAAGGAACAGGAAAACAGGTAATGTAGTGGTAGGACCCACAGAGTCATGAGGCCTAGGTGCGGCTACAACAGCAGGAGGGAAAGGCAAAGCAGAGGGTGACGAAGCGATAGGACCCACAGATGTGCCCGACTCGATGGGACCAGCCGCATGAGAATTCTTCCCCACACATTGGGAGAGCGGGCACGACGGGGGTGATGAGATGAGGCTCGAATCCAAAGAAAAGCATGTTGCGTGTAGGACTCAAGAAAGATAGCATCGCGGAACTCAATGATACGATGCCTGTCGGGGTCCAAAAACAGTCAAACTTTTGACTGGGAGGTAATGCCCAGGAACAGACAAAGACGACCTCAAGGTGACAACTTGCTGTCCTGCTGCACGTCGGGGGCTTTGACACATGCCAGATAACCCCAAACACACGCCAAGCGAAGATCAGCACATTGGCCAAACCATCGCTCGTAGGGGATGACATGACGGGAGAGTGGACCATGAGGCACACGGTTCCAGACCCACGTCATGTAAACCATGGCCTCAAAGGCAAAGGCCTTGGAGAGACCCGACTCGACACGCATGGAGCACACAACATCCAGCATTGTGTGGTTCCATCCCTCAAACATGCCATTTTTCTGTGGCATATAAGGAGTGGAGAGTTCATGGGTGGCACCTTGCTCCACAAAAAATGCAGCTGCAGGGCCCACGACCCCCCCCCCCCCCCCCCCCTCCCACGATCGGACCGAAATGGTCCAAGTGTTGGCTGGTCTTGCATTCCGCCTGCACCAACAAGCGCTGAATGGTGTGTGTTGCATCGCTTTTGCGATGCGGATAAAACACCCAAAAAAAGAGGGAGAATTCATCCGTGAGAGTGAGAACATCCAAGCCGCGCTCTACATGGGAATCTGTGGGTAAATGGGCCATGAGATTAGCATGCACGAGTTCCGAAGGTTGGGAGGTAGACGAGTGAGAAGGGGTAAAAGTTGCCCGATGCATTATCCCTTGGAGATACGAGACACAATTGGTATGAAAAGGCTTCTTAAAAGAAGCCGGGTCAAGACCAAGAGCAGGCTTGACACAAATGAGGGACTCAACACTGGTAGAATGCACATGACAAAGACGGTGATGCAATAAATTTTGATGCATGACAGACAGGGTACTAGTGACATACACACGTGCAAGCTGCGTCAGAAACACAACACCATGACGTGGGACATGGTACAGACTCCCGAATGCAACATCACGAAGCACCGCGCATCCAGTCGAACGCACACTGACAGTAGACACAACATCGGCGTGTGTGACAGTGAGACCAAGACGGTCGCAGGTGGGAACAGACAAGAGATTCAACTTGAGATCGGGAACATACAACACATGAGAAATAAGAAGGACCAGCAGGTTCATCAAAGCGAACATTCACGCAAAGTGGACAGAGCCAACAGGGCCAAGCAAGACAAAATCAGTGCGACAACAAGTAATGTGATGGGTGGCATCTGAGCCAACAACCTAGGTGCCATCCGGGACGCGCCCTATTGAAGACACGAAGCACAACACCACCAAACCATCTGAGAAAGACGCGGTTTGTGCAAAATCGGAACATAGAGGATCAGTCACAGACTCAATCCACAATGGCATGTCACTAGAGACAACATCCTCCACAGAGTACAACACGGTCCCATCACACATAGTGTCATGCAAACTCACAGCATTGCAAACAGTTGCCCCCCCAGCACTATGCATGCAACTCGCACCTCCCTGAGTAGTCGAGTCAGCATCTGTGCAAAAAGATGTCACAAGCGCCCGCTCCAGCTCTGCAATACAAGTGTCGAGTAGCTCTATCCCGTTTGATGAAGCAGTAGTCACGTGCACCCTGCCTGTACCGCTCACCAATGGGCTTGAGGAGCCACTACCACAACCCGCACGAGCCTGTCATGTGCCATGCATCGCTTGTCCAATCTTGGTGAAGTCATGCTCGCACGTTAACACCTGCCACTTGTGGTTGTCTCCATAGTTGTAGCAACGCAGGCCACCACCTCCAGCTCTTGAGGGCCCCTGCGTCCCCCCCCCCCCCCCCCCCCCCCCCCCCCCCCCCCCCCCCCCTTTTTTTTCCCTTCCCTTTCCTCCCCTTGCCGAGCACCACCGCTGCACCACCACTCGACGGAGGAGATGCGGAGGAGGACATCGATGGCGAAGACGAGTGGACAGAGGATAGGGCTGTTGGAGTAGCTGTGATAGCTGTGACGCGACCAATGGGAGGAAGATAGTGTCCTGCCACTTGCACATGATAGTCATGTGCCCAAGGAAGCAAAGTGCATGTCTTCCCCTGCTCATAAACTCTTTGGGCTCAAAGTACTGAAAGAGATCCGAATAATTCCCATGCACTCCTATCATGATCATAGCCAGCGCCGAGTACTGCGGAGGCATCTGCGTTCCTAGGCGAGTGTATGAACACAGTGCACGTTGCCAGTACGCGTCTGCCACCTCCATGTCTCCCTGGCGTAGGGGGGTTAACTCTTGAACACGCTCGTTCAGGTCAGCCTCGGTGACCCTCTGATGAGTGGTCACTACAAGCTTCCACACTCCAAAATGGTTTGCACCCTGCCCAGTCAGATCATCCACAAACGGCTTGACATAAAAAATGGAGTCCTCTGGAAAGGCAAGGAGAAGGGCACGGACTGCTTGGGCTGCTGCAGTAGACTGTTCTACATTTGTGGCATCATAGTCGGTTAATTAATATGGCAGCAACCATTCCCCGTTAGCCCACGTGTGAAACTGGAACTCCCAAATCTCGAACCCAATCACATCCGAGTACAGGGGAGGTGGGGACTCGGACGTCCAGTCGGCATGATCAAGCCTGAGAGCGTTGTGCCCCCAAGAGCCAGCTTGCTGTCGCACGGGTGGTGCATAGCGCTGCAGCAAGGACACTGTTGACACAAAAGAATGTGCCGAGACTGATCGCATCGGGCTTTGCGCGTATTGGTGTTGCTCCTGCTGAAGCTACAGGGGGGTCAGAGACGATTGCTCTCGTTGTTGCCGTTGTTGTGGCTACTGCTGCTGCGGATACTACTGCTGCTACTGCGGCTGCTACTGCTGTGGCTGCTGCTTCTGAGGTGCAATGCTAGCAGATGCCGTGGACAGACTCCAAGAGGCTTGTCCAACTGGTTGGACAGACGTTTGGGCAAGTAACGTCCACTAGTTGGCCAGGAAAATGTTAAGCAACACCTCTATTGACTAAAGTCTTGCATCCTGGGCATCCAGCCACCGAGTATTTGGACTCACGGAAGGCTGAGACCCAAACATTGCGGGTGGGGAGTCTCCCCCACCTGTTTTCTGAGTACCCGACACTGGGATTTCTCAAGGAAGGGTGGATGCCATTACCAAGTTTGAGTGGCAGTGCTGCCGGAAAATTTCGGCAGCAATTTGCCTCCAACTCTGCTGGAGAACAAATGATGAGGCCCGAGGCCTGGATACTCCAGTTGTCAGGCTATACACCACTGTGAGGGGAGGGAAAGAGGTGGATCCCAAATCCAAGAGACCCCAAGGAGAGAGAAGGAAGGGGGAGGAACGAGACTGACCAAAATCTGGTTTGTGTAGTGGCCAACGGCGTGAAGGCAGCGGGCTGGCATCAGAGACGCAACGTAGGTGCCCTTTCTTAGGGTGCAGCCCAACGACTGCAACATGGCTTCCATCATGCTTCAGTGTCACGGCTCCTCCTCAGGTTGCATCGCAACAGCTGCGGCATGTGCTTAGGGTGCAGCCCAGTGGCTGCTATGGTTACTGGCGTCGCGGCCCAGTTGCTGCGAGTGTTGTTGACAGCCAAGCAGCTGCGGGTTCAACTCAGCATGCAGCACAACTCCCATGGCCGTAGTAGCAGCCAGACAGCTGCAATCCAAGCTGAGATAGCAGTGCCGCTGCCGCAGCTTTTTGCTGTGGTGGCCGGTGGCTGCATTGCTGCACCTGCTGGTCTTGCAGCCGGCTCGCTGCAGTTGCGGTTGGCGTGTGATCTGCGCGACCTGCTGTAGTTGCAGCCAAGCCAGCTCCAGCCGTGGCTCGCTCCGTGCTGTGCCACCTGCTGCAACAGCAGCACCACCTGCCAATGTGGCGGCCTTCGCAGCTCCAGCTAGCATGGCACAAGGAATGGCCGCCGCCGCCAACCCCACGCAATTCTGTATGCCCTTTGCAAAAGGAGTGAGGGAAATCTTCTCTTTTTCTGATATCGATGGTAGATGCAACACGCCTCTCTCACACACACTCCTCTTGCTATAGTTGAGGGAAGAGGCACTGTTTCCAGGGTTTCGCACCTCTTTCCTCTGAATCATAGGGACAGAGGCCAGGGGTTGCTAGCAGTGTTTGTACATTCCCACACAACATCAACTAACAATAGCACCAGATCAGGTGTGCCAGAGGGAAACAGGAGCCTACCCTCCTTCCCTCACACTGTCACGTGGAGCTCAACTCTGTGGATGGAACGGGACTGACGCCAGTAAAAAAGGACGAGCGTGGAGAACGTGAGAGTCAAAAGAGAGAGAGAGAGAGAGAGAGAGAGAGAGAGAGAGAGAGAGAGAGAGAGAGAGAGAGAGAGAGAGAGAGAGAGAGAGAGAGAGAGAGGGAGAGAGAGAGAGAGAGAGAGAGAGAGAGAGA
>SZWC01002625.1:77053-87461 GCA_023375785.1 Penium margaritaceum
AGGACATAGGGTATGTGGCACGGTGCATCTTGCCTTGTGTGCATTGCAGGCAACCGGTCTTTGGCGGCGCCTCAAAGGACGTTGCGTCAAGACCGGGCGCAGTTTGGGTGCAAATCAGACAACCTACGACATCCAAGTGGACATGGCACAAGTGTCTATGTACTAGACACTGATTCTCAGGAAACAACATGCCCGTCACGAGCACTCGGGCAGTGGGGGATGCAGTAATGGTGGTCGACATGGGGCAACTGGAGATGTGGTACTAGTCCCCCACTTCCTTGCCACAGAGCACCACTTCAGTAGTGGCACAAACAGAGACAGTGGCATTCTCACCTGTGAATGCCACTGTGAGACCCACCCGTGTGCAAGCACGTCCAAACAGCAAGCTGAGTTCTAGGCTAGGCACATACAGCACCTTTGAAATGTAGAACGACCCAGACGGTCCATGGAATTGCACCACACCTTTACCCTCAACAGGAACCTCATGCCCAGCAGCCGTACGCACGGACTTTACAAAGCCAACATGACCAAGGACCACGAAAATACGGTGACGACATGCCATGTAATGGGTGGCACCTGAATCTAGGATCCAGGTGGCGTCCGTCACAAGCTCGGGCGATGTGACTGAACAGCTGCCAACAGTGCAGACGTTGTATTGGGGTGACTCAACAGACGGCTGTTGAGTCGTACAGGCAACACATACTTGCGACTCGTCAAGCCACGATACCGTGACCTGTGTATACTAAGGCAAAGATAGCGGAAAGACCAGCATCATCATGTGCAACGAACGACTCCATAGCCTCAACATCGTACTGTGCCTTACCGCCACCATCACGACTACACCTCACAAACTCAGCAGACCCAACAGTGGAACCCCTCGGCTCAGTCAATGCACTGGCACCTCCCTGAGTGGTGAGTCAAAGAAGCTGGCGAAGCTTGATGATGTCATGGGCCTGGGCCGCCAGCTGCTGCTCCATCAACTCCAATTGGAGAATGCGTGTCACTCGCTGTAGTGGTGTGAGCAGAGTCGTGCTCATGCTGCTCGAACACCTCTTGCATTCCTTACGCGATCTTCGTCCAGTTCTTAGGGAGCTTGCACTCTGTGTAGCGATGTGCTCCCCTGCAGTTGTAGCATTCCCACTGTCATTCCCGAGCCGGCCCTGAAGCCGTCTGGTCCTTGCCAACCTTGCCACCCCTCATGTTGTTGTTTCCCTTCTTCCCTTGAACTGCCGCAACTGAGCCAGCTACTGTTGTGGTTGTCGTCATCGGCAACGATGACGAAGGGAAGGAAAGGGGGAAGGTGCGTGATTTCTGTATTAGGGCTGGTGCGCCATGACGGGCATCACTTGCTTCTCCAACTCCTGCCACGTGTACAAAGTGCTTTGTGGCCCATGGAAAGAGGAGGCCTCTATCGGCCATCCCATGGAGGCTGCTCAGGCTGAATTTGTCGAAGGTTTTGGCGTACTCGCGCCCAACACCGATTCTGATGGTGTTGAACGCTATAAGTTGGCCCGACCCATTCTTCCCCAGGGCCCAGCAGAGCCGCATCGCCCGCCACCAGTAGTCGGCTGGCGTCTCGTGTCCATCCTGGTGAAGGGAGTTGAAGTCTTGCAGACGCTTTGATGTTGTTGCCATGGTAGCGCCTTCAAAAAGAGTGGTCGCTACCTTCCACGCCTTGAGCGGAGCAACTCCAACTCTGGTGTGAGGGTCGCGAAGGAAGGGTTTGAGGTCAAGGGTGTACTCCTCCGGGACGGCCTTCAAGAGACCATGAGCGGTGTAGGCGGCGGTTGCCATCTGCTGGGGGCCTGTAGTTTGATAATGGATGATGTAGTATGGGCACACCCCCTCACTGACTGCCCACATAAGGAAACGTGGCTCCCACGTGGTGTAGCTGTTGTCCTGATGGTAGGCATGATGTTCGGTCTCAGACCACTTGGGTGGCTTTGTCATCGGCACTGCTGTCGGGATAACTTGTGTTGGTGACGGAGACGGGGGAACTTCTTCCAACCCCAGACTCATGCGGAGCAGTTGATCCTCTTAGGAAGCTAGGTCTGTAATTGTCTTGGGAAGGTTGCTCAGGCCTGCTTTGCTGATCAGTACTCCTTTGCGCCCTGAGCGGGTTCGACGTCGCCTTTTCCAACTATGCGAGGCACAGGCGTAACATGCCTTCTTCATCAGTGGCATCTGAGTACGACTCTGGAAGGTTTTCGGGCAGATCGGCTTTGAACGATCTTAAGGTTGCATCGCCGTCGGTTGCAACTGCACTCTTGACTGTCATTTTGCCCTTTTGCACTGTATCACAGAGCTGCTTCTGTTCCTATTGCTACTGCTGCTGCGGCTGCTACTGTTGCTGTGGTTGTTGCTAATGTGGCTGGACTGCGTCACGAAACAGTTTGAACAAGTTAGCCATCTTCTTAGTCGTCTGTTCCACCTGCTGGGCGTGCTACTCACGCAGCTCGTGTAGACAGCGAGCCAATGAGCCGGGGTTAGATGGGGATTTGTCCCAGGTCGTGCCCGGTGTGCCCCCAATTACATCCAAGGCGGCAACACCGGCGTCCATAGTGGAGCCGGCATTGCCGACTCCGACAGGTGTGTCCGTGAGCATGGAATTGCGTGAGGTGCCTCAAGTACGCACCACAATTACTGACGCTGACGTTGAGTGATGAACACTGCCGAAATGTTTTGGCAGCGTTCACCCCGCCCCAGTGGGCGTGGAACGTGTGACGGGGCCTTTTTCAGCCTGAAGGACACCGCCGATGGATCCCCCCATGCTCCCGAACAATTTCGGCAGCGTTTCCCCCGTCCCAGTGGGCGTCGGAAACGTGACGAGGCCTTTTTCAGCCTAAAAGCTGTTGTTGGACCCCCTCCACGCTGTCGAAAAAAACTGGCAGCGTTTCCCCTACCCTCGTGGGCGTGGGAAATCTTGGATAGGTTGTGAGGCTACCTGTGGGTAACTGAACCACCCCTACCCAACCCAGAAAGAGAGGGGAGCCTAGCCAGAGGGGGGAAGGATAGACCAAAGAGGATTTGAAGGCTACTACTGCTACTGCTAGTGCTGCTCCTACTGCCATCGTCATTGTCGCTGCAATGCAGTGTCTCTTGCAGTTGTGTCTTGCTGCTACTACAGCCCACTGTCGCAACCCCGCAGCCACTACTGTCACAACAGTAGCCGTGAGTGCTGCTGCTGTCCGGTGTTGCAATCCATTGCGACTGCTGACTGCTGCTACTGCATGCTACTGCACACCGTCATAGCGGCAGCCGCTACTCTAGGCTGCCACCATTGGCGTTGCTCAGCCGTTGCTGCGGCTGAGCCAATGCAGCTGCTACCCGCTGTTGTCGCTGCAGCTGAGCAGCCGTCACAGGCTGGTGCTGCTGCTAGCTATTGCTACCGCATGCTGTTGCACGCCGTTGTTGCTGCCGCTGTCACCTCTGCTTCGCTCAGCTGCCGCTGCAGCTACTGCTCCACAAAGTGGTGTTGCGGCTTGGCTGATGCGGCTGAGACAATGCGCCACTGCCGCTGCCGCTGATGCTGCCGCTGCCGCAGCTGCGGCTGCTGCTTCGCGCGGTTGCTGTTGGCATTGCTGCTCCGCGCAGCGGTAGATCACCGCGGCTGCTGCTCGGCGAGCCCTCCCAGGACTTTGAGCTTCTCATGCGCGACGTGACGAGCATTGGCTCGACGTGCTATGATACCAGAACAGGAAAGCCCTACCCTTCTTCCCTCACACAGCCACGTGGAGCTCAACTCTCTGGTTGGAACGTGAATGATGGTAGTAAAAAAGGACGAGCGTGGAGAACGTGAGAGTCAAGAGAGAGAGAGAGAGAGAGAGAGAGAGAGAGAGAGAGAGAGAGAGAGAGAGAGAGAGAGAGAGAGAGAGAGTGGCGATGGGTGGAGCTCGCTAACCGAGCCCACCGGTCGGCCGGCGACGTGGGGCTCGCCGGTGCCCACTCAAAATGCAAGGGTCTCACAACCCCTCTTGGGTCTCACAAGCCCAAAACTGGCGTTCAGGCCTAAACTATGCAAGTCTAAACAATCACCGCTTCACAGGTAAGACAAAACTAGGTCGCCAAGCCAAAGCAGCTCAAACATGCACGAGTATCAAAGGCAACTGATTTGAGATAAGGTATGAGCAATCTAGGAGGGAACCCAACACGCGTGAATATGGTTAGAGTGTACCCGGTGACTGCTCGGAGGAATCGCGCCTGCTCCCTCAGTCTTCCGTAAACTCTGCCTCATCAGGGGTTTGCAAGGCAAAGGACGTGAGCCGAGAGGTCACACTGAGTACACAATATCAGAGGCGACCGACGAGGCTGTTGGATCCACAGTCAACATGGCCGGATCGTCAGCAGCTGGAGAACGTACTCCAGGTGAAGAGGCCTGCTTGGACCCATCCACAAAACTAGATCGGGATACCTGATTTGTGGTTCTTTGGCTTGTTTATGATATTGTCTCTCTGTAGTAGCATTTTGATGTTTTTCAGATGATGTTTCTATTTTCGCGGCGAGGAAGACCCGCGTACTCAATGACCTGTTCTCGTGCTTCGAGAGACCTCTCTCGTGTGGTTTTACATCATGTGGTGTGTGTGTGTGTGTGTGTGTGTGTGTGTGTGTGTGTGTGTGTGTGTGTGTGTGTGTGTGTGTGTGTGTGTGTGTATGTGTGTGTGTGAGCGCGCGAGCGTGCGTGCGTGTATCACCCGCCCGTATATACTGGTGCGACAAGGTTGACGGGGTCGAACGGACCAATTGTCATTCTTGTGTACATTATCCCACTGTGGAGCTCATTGTGCTCTCTTCCTTGTTTCTTGATCTATGCGTCTAGACTTAACCAATTCTTGGCATTGCCATTCTTCTGCTTTCTACTATGTTGGTTTTCGTGCATCTCTCATTGTACTCTGTTGTGTCCTCCCGGCTTGTGTACATCGGCGTGTAGATGACTGACAGCGAGACTTGACGCCGCTGGAGTGTCGCTCGGTGGAGCCGACGCACGCCGAGGCCCATTCACCCGTCGCTGGAGCCTCCTCCTCTGGCGATGCGCTCAGCTCCATTGGCAGGCCTCCTCGGTGGTCGGGCCGCCAGCGGTCACTGCCACTGCAGATGCTGTGTGCATGCACCTAGCGCTGTGCCTGGCTATGGCATTGCGTCTGCAGCATCATGCGATGCCTAGGGTCCATGTTGTTGGTTTCTTGCGCTCATTGTGCTCTGTTGTGTCCTCCCGGCTTGTGTACATCGGGGTGCAGATGACTGACGGCGAGACTCGACGCTGATGGAGTGTCATCCGGTGGAGCGGACGCACGCTGAGGTCGTCTCGCAGTTCGCTGGAGCCCCCTCTCTCCAGCGACGTGTTCAGCTCCATCGGCAGGCCTCCTCGACGGTCACGCTGCCGGCCGTCACTGCCACCGCAGTCGCTGTCTGCATGCGTCCAGCGTGTACTGTCGTCCCTGAATCGTCATGCGCTGCCTAGGGTCCCTATTGCATGTTGCATGGCCCTGTTCGGCAACATAAACCGTCGTGGGAACTGCCTGGGTTCAGGCTGCCATAACTCCTCGCTACTATTTTTCTAGCTGATTCTGACCGCACGGCTGCGTTCGCAGCGTCGGTATTATGGTATGGTCCAGTTTTCAGGCAAAACGGACGACGCCCGGGTTTTGGGCTGTCGGCCGTCTGGCAGGCCTCACCAAGAAAACCTGCCAGCCTGAAATTAGCTATTTTCTGATTGGCTGATGAACTGAGTAACAAGCTCTACGGAGCTGGGGGGGGCTAGAACTTGGAGGGGTCCCCCATTGTTGTTCATTCTTCATTCCCAATTAGTTACTATCCGTTTTCAGCTGCTTTCTGGCGCTAACTCTGGCGCGCGCGTTTCTGAGTAACAAACCCAGAGCTTCCAGACTTCGATTCTAGAGCAACAGACTGAGGGGGCAGCTGACTTAAGAAACGAGCGTGGAAGCCCGCACGCTGCATCAACAACGCTGCTGCCCCAACCTGCTGCATAGACTTTCCTTTTTGGTATCAGAGCTAGAGCGTAGCAGCAGCAGCAAAAGACTGGCGAACAGGTGCCAGACAACGCCGGCGGACCCCCATACACGCCAGTGCAGGGGAAATGCTGCCGGATTTTTTCCGACAGCATTGACCCCCCTGATGGCGGCGTCAGATTTTTTCCCACGGCCACTGGGCCAGGGGAAATGCTGCCGAATTTTTTTCGGCAGCACTGACCCCCACGCGTGACGCGAGGAGGTGAGCGGCAGGCGGCGTCTAACGTCTGTGGGCGACGACGCAAGCGGCAACGTCACCCAGGTGTAGTGACTGGCACCATCAGCAGCAGCAGGTAGAAGCAGCAGCTCACAGCAGCCCGCAGCAGCAGCAGCACGCAGCAGCAGCAGCACGTAGCAGCACCAGCACCAGCAGCGCGCAGCAGCAGCCAGCTGCAGCAGCAGCCCGCTGCAGCAACAGCCCGCAGCAGCAGCCCGCAGTGGCAGCAGGAAGCAGCCAGCAGCTGTAGCAGCAGCAGCGGGCTGTAGCAGCTGCTGCAGCAGCAGCAGCGGGCTGCAGCAGCTGCTGCAGCGAGCTGCAGCAGCTGCCAGCTGCAGTAGCAGCAGCAGCGAGTAGCAGCTAGCAGCTGCCAGCCGCTGCTGCTGCTGCTCGCTGCTCGCAGTGAGCAAGCAACGAGCAGCAGCTCGCTGCTGCCCGGCGAGCAGCAGCCCGCTGCTCGCAGCAGACAGCGGTCTGCTGCCCGCTGTGACAAAGAAAAAAAAAAAGAAAAGAAAAAAAGAAAAAAAAGGGCAACAAAAAAAATCCCCCACCCCCGCAGCTTGCTCCAGCAGCCCGCAGCTGCAGCGAGCAGCTGCTGCAGCACGCAGCAGTTGCAGCGAGCAGCTGCTGCAGCACGCAGCAGCTGTAGTAGCGCTCAGCAGTAGGAGCGAGCTGCAGCAGCCACAACAGCTACTGCAGCTCGCAGCAACAGGAGCTGCAGCTGCAACTGCAACAGCAACAGCAACAGCAGCAGCAGCTGTAGCACCCGCAGCAGCAGCAGCAGCAGCAGCAGCAGCAAACAACAGCAGCAGCAGCAGCAGCGACAGCAGTGTTGACTTTGCTACTACGCTACAACGAACATCGATGTAACAACGACACAACGATGTAGCCAGCGGGAGGCACAGCGGTGTGCCCCCCCCCGCGGGGGGGGGGGGGGGGGGGGGGGGGGGGGGGTGNCTTTTTCTGACATTCATTCTTCATCCCTTGCATACAATTCCACATGGCACACATGTCACGTGTCCTGAATTTTCAACACTTAGTCAGATTTTTGCACAGTGAACACTGAGTAACATTTCTACACTTAGTCAGATTCCTACACAGACTGCAATTCTCAGCACTTTCTCAAACATTTGTGCACCATTCACTGCATAAAAGACAAGATGCAAGTTAAGAGCAGAAACATTGTTGACTGAATCATGAAAGTAGGAATCATCGACAGTACATTGTAGCATAGACAACAAATTACATGATTGCCTATGCCATCCTAAGCAGTCCTATCCTAGGTCTGCTTCCTAACACGCTGCACACGCTTGGATCCCTTGGCTGATGCTCCTCCTGCTGCACCTGCACCACGCTTGCTAGGCCGGTTGCCACCACCACCAGCTCCACCACCTGCACCAGCTGCATTGTCAACAGTTGATGCTGGGGTGGTAGTCACAGCTGGAGCAGTTGCTTCCCCTGTGGCAGATCCAGCAGGCTCATCCTCAGGTTCCTCCTCCTCATCTCCTGCTTCACCTTCTCCACCCTCCCCACCCTCCCCTTCATCACCACCCTCACCAGCAGCTGCGTCTTGCACCTTCTCATGTTCACGGACGCGGACTGTGCGTGCATATGGCAAGCCAGGCAGCTCACTCATGCGCCTGACACTAGCCAGCACCTCCACAACGTCATCATCCCCTCCATCTGCTGCCACTTCGTCCACCTCATCCTCTCCCTCCTCGTCGTCGCTGTCACCGTCACTCTCAGGGTCACTCAGCAGCTCAGCCTCTTCATCCACAATCTCCCCATCGTCCTCGCTATCCTCCCCCTCGGCCTCCGATTCTGCTGCTGCCGTTGCAAGCTGTGATGCAGCCCTCCGTCCCGTGCGCCCATAGTGCTTCCGGAGGCGGACATTACAGCGCACGAGGAGCTCCAGTGTCGTCACGTTGAGGCGATTTCTCCTGGCTGTATGTATGAGCTCATGCGTTGAGAACACACGCTCGCATTCAGAAGACGAGCAGGGTTGAGACAAGACTTTGATTGCAAGGTCTCGGAGCACAGGCAAGTAGCTCATGTGGTTGACGTGCCACTCAACAGCTGTCATTGTCCTGCACTTCACTTTGGCCACTGCAGCACAAGCTTTAGCATTCTTCCGAGGAGTGATGAGAGGATTGGCCTCAAGCATGACTTGGCCCTTCTGGAAAGCACCAATCTGCTGCATGATGTCATCGTGCTTTGCTTCTGGTACCAAAGCATCAACCACGGCATCCCAAGCCTGCATGGTGGTTGAGCATGTCGACAAATCATTGCCGAAATGCTCGTGGTGCAGGCGCCTTGCTGTGGCGTACAGAGGGCAGGCCATGTCCTTGGTCCAACGGTGTTCCAGCCGCCCAAGAGCAAAGTTCACCTGTGCCTGTGCCACTTTGCGTCCCTTCTTGCCTTTCCTCACGCTCAGTGCTCTGATCTCCTCCGTACAGTCCAAAAGCCCCTCGTAAATCTCCCCAGCCCCACCACCAGGTCTGTCTGCAACCCTCAGCACCCGCACCAGTGGCTCAAGCAAGTCCCGCATCTGTCGCACCTGAACCCAAAACACCTTCCTCCTGATGATGCGCCTCACCTCCCTCTTCCTGGACCTGAACCCCGAATCTCTCTTGGAACCAATCTGCTTCCAGCTGTCACTGTTCACCAAAGTCTCCAGGTCTGTTCTGACCTCCAACAGCCGTTCAACCATGGACGACACTGACGCAAACCTTGTGTCACACCGTTTCACCAGCACCTTGCCACCTGTCCGTTCCTTCAGCCAAGTGCGGGGCATGGCATTGTTCCGCCAGAAAGAGATGATCTTCTCACACCTGCCAATCAAGCTCGCACCCCATGCACTCTTCCCAATGTCTTTCATCACAAGATCAACATTGTGTGCACAACAGCCCTGGAAGAAAAGCTTTGGGTACTTCACGGCAAGATCCTGGAATGCCCTCTTGTTCACAGACGTGTTATCACAGATGATGGACACAACAAATTCTTCACCCACAGCCTCAATAGCAGCCTCTATCATTGAGGCTGTGTGGTCTGCATCTCGGGTGAGACCATATGCATCTCGGGAGAAGATGTGGACAGACCCCATGGCATTGCATGCCATGGCATTATATATTGGTCTGACCTGTCGGTCAGACCACTCGTCCACTGCAAGACTCGTGCCATAGATGCTCCATCCCTGTTTCAGAGGGGCATCAAGCTCTTCCAGTTCCTTGTCCAGCTTTGGAAGTAGTTCTTTCACCACAGTCTTCCGGCTTGGGAGCCTAAAGCTGTTTGTGGTTTTCTTGCCATTTTTTATGACTTCCAGCAACACAGGCTCACGACAGAAAGAGATTGGAGACGCACGGATGGCCATGAGTTTCACAATGGAAAGCTGACAGTTCAGGTTGTTAGCCCGGTCAGTGTGCTCAACCATGGTAGACTGCCTAAATGAAGCTGCCTTTGTCACATCAAATAGTGGGACCTCACCCTCAAGTGTGGTGGTGCCTGGTGTTCTGTACAGTGCTGTACCTTTCCCTCCCCTTGACGCCCCACCACCCTCCTCATCCTCGCTGTCAGTCTCAATCCGCATGCCCCCAAGTGCAGCCTGCTGATCCCTCTCCCGCTGCTCCCAAAGCTTCACCCATGGGACAGCCTTGTCCTTAGTTCCCCACTCCTCACCCTCACCCTTGTACAGTTGCACACTGTACGGCTGCCAGCCAGCAGGAGGAGGAGGCTGACGTTCAAGACCAAGTGCGTCCCTGCACGTTGGCGGAGGGTGCGGGCATGTTTTGATGTTGTTGTTCCTCTCACCGAAGTGCCCACGGATGCGATCGCACGTCCCAGACACGCACTTGCCACAAGCACCGCACTTGAATCATGCTTTCTTGGTTGTCGTTGGCCACTTCTCGCAGTACTTCGACAGCTCCTTCGTAAGGTGGTCGCCGGTGAGAGGGCGCTTTTTCGGTGGATTCCACTTCGATGCGTCGAAGATGCCAGGAGCTGCATCGGAAGATTGCCGGTTTACGGTGTCGGCAGTGGAAGCGGCTGCGCTACACCCGGTTGCAGCTGTGGAAGCCATGGTGGGAGGACGTTTGAGACTAAGTGTTTGGCTCTGGCTGCTAAGAGGGCAGTCATCTGTGACTCGCAAGGAGCGAGCCACAGAGCACCC
>SZWC01002625.1:118461-131617 GCA_023375785.1 Penium margaritaceum
GGGGGGGGGGGTCCTGTCCGCCCCTCTGACCCGGCCCCTCCGTCGGTCGGCCGACGGGGCCGACGGGGCCGAGGGGGCCCACGAGGCCGACGGGCCCCCTCTGAAGGGCCCCTCGGAGGGGCTCGGCAGGGCCCTCCGAGGGCCCTCCTAAGAAGGGGAGGAAGGGAGGGGGGGTGCGAACGGGGCCCCCTCAGAGGGCCCCCCCGATCAGAGGAGGGTTGCGAGGCCCTCCTCGCAGCGGCAGCAGCAGCTGCAGCGGCAGGTGCAGCTGCTGCGGTTGCTGCTGCTGCTGCTGCTTCTACTGCTGCTGCTGCTTCTGCTGCTACTGCTGCTCTACGCAGCAGCTGCTGCTGCTGCTTACTGTTGTCGCCGCGGCTGCTGTTGCTGACGCTACTGCTAACGCTGTTGCTGCAGCGGCTGATGCGCTGCTGCAGCTGCTTTCGCCGCTGCTGCTGCTGCTGCACGCTGCTGCTGCTGCTGCTGCTTCTGCTGCTGCACTCTGCTGCTGCTGCTGCCGACGCTGCTGCACGCTGCTACTGCTGCCGCCGCTGCTATAGTGGCTGCTGCTGCTGTTGCTTTTGCTATTGCCGCCGTAGTCGCTATTGCTCCTTTTCGCGGCTCACCGCCCCTGTGGCGTTGACTTGCAGATGATTCGCGCTCCCTCATGCTGCTGCCAGCGTGGCGCCAGGTGGCGCGTTCTCTTTGCGTTCCGCCCACTGCTGCTGCTTTTGCTGCTCACACGCCCCCCTGTGCTCTGATACCAAATTGGAAATAATTTTAGGGCATGCAGGCCCATGCAAAAACGAACATGAGCTCTGTGTGCGAGTGCGATGCAAGACGGCAAGAATTTGGCTAAGTCTGAAACGCTGAATATAAAGAACAAGGAGAGAGTACAAATGAGCCCCTAGCAGGCTTAAGTAGGGGTGCCGGCAGCTAGCCGCACCGGGCCCCGTCACCCCCGTTGAGCCCAAACGGGTCAGCGGGGAGAAAACACTGCGTACACCACGATAACAACAACGGTGGTCTCCTCGAGGCACCGAAACAGCTCTCCGAGTACCCGGGTCTCGACCACCGACAAAATAGGAACAGTGCCAGAAAATCTCAGAATCAGCGTCCAGACACCACACACGGCTTTCCGAACATCGGAAGCCCCACAACAGCCATCGGGTCTCCTCGTCGCACCGGTATAGTCCACCGGGTGCACGGGTCTCAACCCACCGAGAAAACTCTCCTAGCTCCCGACAAGCCCACAGAGCTACCGGGACGCATCGACAGCGTCTCGCAGGCGCTGTCGTATGTGCTGGAGAAGTTTCGAGACACCTCGAAGGTATGTCGTGTCGTCACGCTCTCCTCCACCATATACCCCGGATGTGGGTATATCGGTAAACTAGCAGTGTCGGTCGTGACGGGTGGAAGCCACACAAACCAACACAACAGTCACAAGTTGTGTACACAACGGCAAAGGTCAGAATAGGAGACACAAGTCATAGTATCATAATGCTTCAATAGCATTTGTAGAGAGAGTTAACAAATGACACTTCCACAAATGGAAAAGCTAGGCAGCAGGTTGGGGTAGCAGGGTTGTTGATGTAGCGTGCGGGCTTCCACGTTTGTTGCTTAAGTCTGCTGCCCCTTGAGTCTGCTGCTCTAGAGTCTAGAAGCTTTGTGTTTGATACTAAAAAACGCACGCGCCATTGTTAGCGTCAGAAAGCAGCTGAAAACTGAAAGTGACTGATAAAGAATGAAGAATGAGTAACAATGGGAGACCCCTCCAAGTTCTAGCTCCCCCCCCCATACTCTGTAGAGCTTGGTACTCAGCTAACCAGGCAGCCAGAAAAAAAGATCATTTTTTGGCAAGCAGCGTTTCCTCGGTGAGCCCTGCCAGACGGCCAACGGCCCAAAACCCGGCCGTCGTCTGTTTTGCCTTGAAAATTGGACCAAACCATAATACCAACGCTGCAAACGCAGTCGTGCAATCAAAAACAGCTAGAAATATAGAAGCAAAGAGTTATGGCTTCCCAAACCGAGGCAGTGCCTACGATGGTCCATGATGCCAAACAGTGCTACGCAACATGAGACATGGACCCTAGGCAGAGCATGACGCTGCAGACGCAATGGTACAGTCAGATCCAGCGCCCGATGCATGCAAACAGCATCTGCGACGGCAGTGACCGCCGGTGGCCTGACCGCCAAGGAGGCATGTCGATGGAGCTGAGCACGTCGCTGGAGAGAGGAGGCTCCAGCGAACTGCGAGTAGGCCTCATCGTCTGTTGGCTCCACCGGACGACACTTGAGCAGCGTCGAGTCTCGCAGTCAGTCATCTACACGCCGATGTACACAAGCCGGGAGGACATCACTGAGCACAATGAGGATGCACAAAAAACCAATACTACCCCATGACTCACGGGCGTAGTGCACATGGGCGGGCAAAGACACAGTCAACAGTCACACTCCCCCAAGGCATGCAAAGACGCAGGCATGGACAAAGAGTGCAACTCACGGACGCACACCGAACGAACTCACAGCCTTCTTGAACAAGTCGCGCTTCAGCGCCTGGGTCAAGAAGTGAGCCAGCTGCCGTGCTGTCTCAACCCACACAATGAAGATCCTGCCGTCATGCAACAACGAAAACACATGATGATACTCAACATTGATGTGATTTTTGCGTGCGTGATACATGCCGTCATTGTCCGCGATGGCCATGACACTCTCATTGTCACAATGCAATGTGATGGATGCGACGAACTGACGCAACTCGGACAACAGACGAAACAACCACACACTCTCACACACGCCTGAGCCAAGGGCCACGTACTTAGCCTCGGCACTGTTGTGTGTAGTGCACCCCTGCTTTCCACTGCGCCAGGACACAACAGTGCCGCCGATCAGAAAGATCTAGCCTGTTCGAATCTTACCGTCTAGACTGCCGGCCCAGTCACTGTCGGTGTAGCCCATAATGATAACAGAAGGCAGGCGACGAAACGTGAGACCCCGCCGAGGAGTAGAGACGACATAGCACAGTATTCGGATCGTGGCCTCAAAGTGAAGGTGAGGCGACTCCTAAGAAAACCGAGCCAGAAGGTTGACGGCGAACGCGATGTCTGGGCTCGTTGTCGTCGCCAGGAATATTAGTGACCCGATGACTCGCATATACGTGATTACGTCAACTGGCTCCCCCACAACGGCTGGGTCTTCAGCTTCATTTGGCCACCAGGTGACATGGGTGAAGATGCGTCGGCACGAGGGACAGGTCCTTGGTGAAACGAGTGGACAGGGTCTGCACATATGCAGCCTACTAGACATGCAGGATGCCTTGGGAGCGATCATGCTCGAGCTCCATGCCTAGGAAGACTCAGGCAGACCCGAGATCCTTCATCTGGTAGGCGGTGTGCAGCATGTCCTTGACACGGTGGATGGCAGCCATGTCTGGCGACGCAATGAGGATATCGTTGACAAAGACTAGAACAGCGGCGAAGGTCTGGCCTCCCGGGCTGACGAACAGTGCGGGGTCAGCGGTGCTGCGCTGGAGGCCACGGCGGAAAAGCGTGCTGCTGATCTCCTTGTTCCAGCAACGAGGCGACTGCTTTAGGCCACTGAAGGGCCTTCCGCAGCTGCGAGACTCTTCGAATGATGTCGTCGAAACCTGGGTGCTACACCATGTAGAGCTCCTCACCCTCCAGCGAGCCATGGAGGAAAGCGTTGCTCACGTCCATCTGATGCAGCTCCCACCCATGCTGGGCAACCAGGCTGAAGAGCGCCCGACTAGTGGAGAACCGACCAACTGGGGCGAAGATCTGGTCATAATCAACCCAGGGGACCTGAGCAAACCCCTTGGCTATGAGGTAGGCCTTGTACTTGTCCAAGGACCCGTCCGGCTTCCATTTGCGTCGGAAGACCCACTTGGCAATGATGTCCTTCCGACGTGGAGGGAGGTCGACGAGGTCATACACGCGGTGCTCCCGGATAGCAGCGAGCTCGTCAGCGCATGCAGCATCCCAATGCGCGGCCTCAAGAGAGGCTCGAGCCTCGCCCATGACTCACAGCCGACGCACACAAGCACAAGCTCACCACACGTGTCACAAGATGTGACTAACGACTGTACACATGCACAAAACAACCACTCATCCAGGGTCACCACGCAGGCACAACAGTCCCACTGCATGCACTGCTGCCTTGAAGACATTGCTGCTAAGTTCCTTCGTCAAGAAGTCGGCTCTCTGTTGTCGTGTGACGACCCAAACGATCCGAACATCTCCTACAGCAGTGCGCTGACGCACGAAGTGATACTCAACATTGATGTGCTTCGTGCGTGTGTGATGCATGCCATCATGTTCAGCAATTGCTTTGGTGCTTTGGTTGTCACAGCGCAATGTGATGCAATGGATAGGAACGCGCAGTTGCTGAAATAAGCGACACAGCCAAACACTCTCACACGTGCCAGCGCCAAGGGCAACATACTCAGCCTCACTAGAGCTGCATGCCACACATCCTTGCTTGCCACTTTTCCACGATACAGCGGTCCCCCTGACGAGGAAGATGTAACCTGTACGGCTGCAAGCATCTATGTCATGAGCCCAATCGATGTCTGTGTAGCCATCGACTACAACTGACGGTTGTGCCCGATAGCACAGACAGGTCCGGGCAGTGGAGAGGGTGTACCTGGCAAACCGCAGTGTAGCCTCTAGGTGTCGTGCTCAAGGGCACTGGGAGAACTGGGCCAGGAAGTTCACAGAGAAGGCCACATCCGCTCTGGTTGTCATCGCCTGGTACATGAGGGACCCGATGACGTGGAGATAGTCTGTCACGTCGACCGCCTCCCCCAGCTTAGACACGTCCAGTGTCTTCAGCAACCTTTGCCCAACTGGTGTCATAGGTGTCGACGCTGTGGGGGTGGACTCAAGCAGGGAGGCAAAGCGCTCCCCCAGACTGCGAACGTACGCAGCCTAGTGCACATGGAGAGTGCGATGTGCTGGGTCACGCTCAAGCTCCATGCCCAAGAAGACACGAGCGGGACCAAGGTCTTTCATTTTGTACGTGGATTGTAGGAGGTTCTTCACTGACCTGACAACATCCTGGCTAGGCGATGCTATCAGCAGGTCGTCCACATAGACGAGGACAGCCACAAACGGCACTGAAGGTGGAGTCACAAAGAGTGAAGGATCCACCACACTGCGTCGGTACCCTCCTCCTTTCTCGAGGGTGGACGTGATCTCCTGGTTCCAGCACCAAGGCGACTGCTTCAAGCCGTAGAGGGCCTTCCTCAGCCGCCAGACTCTGTCAATGCCATCGGAGAAGCCTAGAGGCTGGACCATGTAGATCTCCTCGTCTAGCCGTCCCTGCAGGAATGCATTGTTCACGTCCATCTGTTCAAGCTCCCAGTCATGGTGAGCCACGAGACTCAGCAGAGCTCTGGCTGTGGTGTATCGCCGGACCGCTACAAATGTTTCATCGAAGTCGATGCCTGGGACCTGGGAGAACCCCTTTGCCGTGAGCCTCGCCTTGTACTTGTCCACAGCGCCACTGGGTTTGTACTTTCGTTGGAAGACCCAGCGAGCGTCGATGGCCTTGCAACCAGGCGGCAAGTCAACCAACTCATAGACCGCCTGGTCATCCAGAGCGTTCAGCTCATCATGCATGGCCGCCTCCCACTATTGGGAGTCAGTGGGAGCACGTGCTTGACGCACCGTGGTTGGCTCACGTGGACGAGTTGTGGTGGGTTACGTAGCGTGACACTCTGTAATGCTTCTCGAGATAGCCACCTCCAATGCGTGTGCATGCTCTGAGGCAAGGAGCGCATAGCCAAGGGTCGAGCTGGGGTGGACAACCCCTGTGGCCAAGCCCAGGGCATCCATGCCGGTAGGGAGGACAGGAGACTGCCCCATCTCAGACTGTGGGGGGCGCGCTAGGACCGCAGCACCAGAGCGTTGAGGGAGCGCACGAAGGCACCCTCCTCGGATTAAAAGGGAGACCAGGGTAGGACCAGTGGAGGTCAGTGGCGGAGATGGAGCGGCCACAGGAGGAAGGGAAGAGACAAGTGAGATGGCCACCAGAGGTGTGACCGGACTGGAAGGAGAAACAGGTGAGGTGGGCGCAGCTGACTGGACAGAGTCCGTGACAGGAGAGGATGGGGCAGCAGAGGAGCTGCTCGAGGACGGGGACGACTCTGGTGCATGACCAGATGAGGAGGACGGTGAACAGGATGCCGAACCGGACGACGAGGACTACAACGAGGGTGAGAGCTGCAGTGGAACAACAGGGACTGCAGGTGTGGCGGGACCGACTACCCCCCCTAGCCGAGAGAGAGGCATGAGAGAGGAGGCAGGAGGCAAGCGACTGAGGTCACGAAGGAAGACAGAATCAAAGAACAAGGCATCCCGGGATTGGATGACGTGCTGACGGACGGGATCCCAGAAACGCCAGGCCTTAGACTGAGCAAACACACCCAAAAAGGGGCACAAGCGGCCACGAGGAGGCAATTTGCCGTCACGCAAGTCCTCGGGGAGCTAGACAGAGGCAATACTGCCCCAGACTTGAGTGAGACGCAGGTCAGCACGAGTGCCGTACCAGCGCTCAAAGGGCGTGACCGTGCGGGGAAGAGGACCGTGGGGGACGCGGTTCCAGACCCACGTCATGTAGCTCATCGCCTCAAAGGCAAAGAGCAGGGGCAAGCCGGCCTCGGACAAGAGGGTGCGGACGCCATCGGCCAAAGTACGATTCCAACACTTGGAGACGCCGTTCTACTGGGGTGTGTATGGAGCAGAGGTCTCCACACACACCCCGCGGAATCAAGGAGGCGGGCGGTAGGACCAAGGAACTCGCCACCACGTTCGCTGCGAAAGATTTGCAATGACCGCTGACACGCACGCTCAGCCTGCACCAGTCAGGACTCAATGACGGAGCAGACGTCGCTCTTCTGACAAAGGGGGAACACCCAGCGAAACTGGGAGAAATCATCAGTGAGACATAAGACGTACCGACCAACATCGCCCAGGAGGTCATGGGGCAAAGGCCCCATGACATCCGCATGGACACGATCAAGCGGGTGGGAAGACTGAGAGGCAGACTGAGAAAAAGGGGAGCGATGCATCTTGCCTTGCGCACAGTCGAGGCAGTCAGCAAGGCAAGGGGCAGGGAAGTCAGACGGAGAGAGGCCAACAGCAGGCTGAAGGCAAAGCATACTGTGAACGGCATCAGAATGAACATGACCAAGGCGACGATGCAAGAGACAGACAAGGTCAGGAGAGAGGGATGGTGCAACATGAACGAGTTTGGACCCCGACAGGGAGGAAGAAGAAGAGGTATGCAAGGGAACACGGTAAAGCCGGCCACACTGCACGCCACGTAAGACAGGACGGCTAGAGGGACGCAGACAAACAGTGCCAAGACCACGGCTGGCAGTGAAATCCATACCTTGGTCGTCGAGGGACGACACAGACAGCAAGCTGAGCTCGAGCAAATGCACGTATAGAATGTCTGGCAAATACAGGGCACCACTGGGGCCGATGAAACGGACAACGCCAATGCCCTGAACGGGGAGAAACTGACCGGACCCAGTACGGACGAAGCGGACAAACCCGACAGGGCCCAATGAGACGAACGAGGACCGAACAGACATCATGTGGTGCGTAGCCCCAGAATCGAGAAACCAAAAACCACTGGAGACACGGACAGAGGGGAGAACACCAGAGGTGGCGACAGTGCCAACAGAGGACCTGGAGGAGACATGTGACTCACAGAGGGAGAGACAACGAGGAAGGAAGACAGACTGCCAGTGCTCAATCCACGGGACGCACACACTCAACGAGCCCAGAACGTGACCGGGGGGGTCTCCACAAAGGACACTGTCCATTTGACACACAAGACCTCTGGCCGTCGATGCAACACCCTCACCTCCCTGATCACGAAGGCGTAGAAGCTGAAGAAGGGACTGCTCCAACTTGTGCTCCCGGTCACCACGGTCACTGTCCACCGACGCCGGCGGGGCCGGAGTAGACGCGCCCGAGGAAGAAGGGAACCACGGCGGCGGTGTGTAGGCGGAGGAGGGAGGACCCGCATAAGAGGGTGCACCGGATGGAGGAGGCCAGCCCCGGGGGTAGGGACCAGGAAGCGGAAGGAACGGCACGCCAATGATACAGTGGGCGTGAGCAGAGGTGGTGGCAGGCGGACGCGAAGAGGCCGGAGAGGCGGCGGGTGACGACGTGGAGGAAGAGCCAGAAGTGCGAGTCCAGTGTACGCGCATGGCTCGAGCGAGACGAAGATCGTCCGGAGGGGCGGGACAGGAACGGGCAGAATGCTCGGAGGAGCCGCAGTTCTAGCACACGACTGCACCGGGAGTCCGGGAGGAAGGAGTGCAACCCTTGTCCTTCCCCTTGCCTTTGCCCTTCCCCTTGCCCTTTCCACGTCCCTGGGAGGCAAGGGCACAAGCAGTAGAGGACGGGGCAGGCGAGGAAGAGGAGGAAGAAGCAGAGGAAGAAGCAGGCGCAGCAGCGGTGGCGAGTGCAGCAACACCTGCGACAGCGGAGTAGTGGAGGCGCTTGTTTTGAAGGCTAGTCAACCAGGGTTCAAGGCGCTCGGAGGTGAAATCCCAGAGAGCCCCTATCCCAGGCGGCAAATCCGGGGGAACGGGCTGTGAGGCAAGTTGTTGTAGCTCGTCAGTTTTGACGTTGCGAAGGAGGTCGGACAACTCTGGGATGAGGCCGTTGACCATGGTGAGGACAACGGAGAGCTGGCCAGGCGCTGCTTTGCCAAGCTCGCAAAGGAGCTTGAGACCGCGAGACCAGTATGCATCAGAGGTCTCGTCACTACGCATGAGAAGTGTGTTGAACTGGACTGTGAGAGCGCTCTGAGCGTCTTGGCCAATGACAGTGGTGCGACAACGCAGCATGGCATATGCGCCGACAGGGTCGGCAAGACGCTGGACAGCAGGGTCAGCATTGAACGTGCCGACATCATCAATCAGTGACTCAGGAGCGGTAGCGATGAGGGCGCGCACATCACGGCCAGACTCAGTTGCAAGGGGAATGAAGGGATCAACAGCAGGGGAGTAGTACTCCCACAACTGCTCCCATTGAGCCCACGCGCTAAAGCGCACTTCCCTGGAGGTGAAGGCGAGCTCAGAGGAGAGGGAAGGCGGTTGCGAGAAGAAGTCATGCTGGTGAAGCGCAGGAGGAAGGACAGCTGCAGAGTGGTGACATGGTCTGAGTAGCGACAAACGTGTTGGAGGCATAAGTGCTAGAGGGGGTGCCAGCGGCGGGAGTGGCATTGGCACCAGTAGGCGGGACAGCAGACGTGGCAAGGAGGCGACGCAAGACAATAGCGGTGACTTCATCAACAAAGGCTGCACGATTGTCTTCTGCCAACTTAAGGCGATCTTCAGCTTCCTGCTGAGCCTCGCGGGCAAGGGTCAGCTGACGCTGAAGAGTAGCGATGACTGCCTCGTAGTCACCAGGCATGGTGACAACGTGAGGGCTCTGCCCGATAGATTTGGGCAGAGTTTCCCCAGCCCTAGTGGGCGTGGGAAAAGTGGGGGTGCCTGAGGCAAAGTAGCTGAACGCTGCAGGACAGCCCACCTCGAGTCAGACAAAACAAGCCACCACAGAGAGAACAAGAGAAGGCAGAAGGGGACAAAAGCATGCAAGATAGAGAGTCATGCAGTGACAGGAGGAGACGGACTGCGCAGGAAGGCTAAGAGCGGTGGAACCACAGAAGCGGAGGCGGTGGAGAGAATGGTAACAATGGAGGCGACTTGCACCACCAGAGCAAATGCTCCAGTGACAAAGGCAGCACTGAGGGTGGTGATGACTGCTACGATTGAGACCGACGCAGTGACAAAGCTGGAGGCGGCAGATGGAGTAGATGTTGTTGTAGTGACAGCGGCGGCCGTCGAGGTGCGGATGGAAGCTGTAGCCGTCGCTATTCCAGATGTAGATGAGGCTGTCGCAGATGCAATGGCAGACGCTGCTGCAGAAATCTGGGTCCCTATGTCAGCGGCTGCTGCAGCAATGGGATCGACGAAAACCGTAGCTTCTGTGTATGCCTCTATTACACGTCCTGCTGAGGTCGAGGCAGGTGCACGCGAGGCTCTAGCGGCAGCGGCAAACGTAGCGGCGGCTGCTGCAGCTACGTCTAACTGCTGCAGTCACTCGAGTGAGGGCACTCACAATGCCAACGACGTCCTCGATGAAGGCAGCGCACAAATTGGGAGAGACCTGCGGCTGCAGACCTCCCCCAGGAGAAAGAGGTGGGGAGACGCTTACCGGTCGGTGGCGAGCAATCCGCGTAGACGACGCTACTGTGGACGCAGACGCTCGGTCGCTACTCATGCCTCTGCGATGTCTTGCGTGAGGATGCGGCAGCCCTCCCTCATAGTAACCACCAGGAGGAAGCGTGGAGTGAGCGTCACGAAGAGCCAGCGTGGTGGAGGCAGCACCACCGAAGCAGTGCACTTTGCTGCTGATGTGGCTAATGTTGGGGCTGGTGCGGCTGCTAGCACTGTTCCAAAAACAACACACTGCTACGCGTGCTGCTGCTGCAACTACTGACAATGATGCTGCTGCTGCGGTTGATACGGCTGCCAGCGCTATTGCAAACAGTGCTACTGTGTTTGCGGGTGCTGCTGCTGCTGCTGCAGCCGATATTACCGCTGTTGGGGCCAAACTGGCTGCCACGCTGTTGGTGCCAATGCTACTGTTGTTGTCCGCGCTGCTGCTGCAATTGCCGATGCTTCTACTGCTGCTGTGGCTGACGCAGCTGCCAACGCTGCTGCTGAAACTGCTGCTGCTGCTGCTCCTGATGCTGCGGACAATGCTGCTGCCGCTGCGTGTACTGCTGCGGGTGGACTTGGCACTGTAGTGGGGGCTGCTGCAAGGAAGTATGGTGTAGAGGCGACAATCGCATGAAAGGCGACTGTCGCAGCAGTTGAAAACTACAGTCTAGGCTGTTGCAACTGACGTAGTTGCTGCTGGCTCCCAGACGCATAAGCGGCTGCAATTGTGGGGATCACGGCTGCAGCCGTGCGATTGCCGCTGGTGCAGTCACGCGGGCGATGCAGCTTGAGGATCCCTGTAACTGAAGCATGGGAGTGCGGTGGGAGGACCGGCTACGAAGATTGCGGCTGGTGAGTGACGCGAGAGAAGTGCAAGAGGAGAGGTCCGTGGGTGAGGGATGTGCGCCCTAACCCACGTTTTTCCTGTGAGGTGCTGCAGTCGGCCACCAAGAGAGGAGGACGAAGGCTTGTGGGAGTGAGGTCCTCCTCCCTAAGGATCTCTGCGACTGTTAGAGAGGGGTAGAGGTGGCGGAAGCGACGGCAGCGACGGCGGCGACGGCGAAATGTCACACGTGAACAGGACCGTACGCGCGATGCCGTACGCGATGTATTCCCTCCCTCAGACTACTCTGATACCAGTGGGTAGAGGAACTCGGTGTGACGAGGGAATGGAAGAAAGTGGGGCGAGGAACCAAGAAAGGTTTTACGCCATGGACGGTGTGTGAGCATACAAGTGAGTCAAGGAGAAACGAGTCACAAGCCACTGAACTGCTAGCGGGAGGGAGGAGAGTAAAGAGCGAGGGGCGGCGAGCTCCAACTTTGCTTGCCAAGGATGGCAGCAGTACTACCGATATCGCGGTATACCGCAGTTTTGTACCGCAGTATTGCGGTACTGCGGTACCGTTACTTTTTTGGCGATACCGGTACGGTATCGGTATTGACCTCGAGGGATACCACTCTTCTGTACCGCGGTACCGTACTGCGTTACAGTACCGCGGTACTTTCCAACTATGAGAAAAACACGTAAGATTGCATTGACGATTACTATTTTTAGCCTGTTCTGCACTTTTGAAATGGATTTCAGAGTTAAATCAGACTACGCTTTCTGCGGACGTCTATTTCCACACTAAAAAACTAGGTTTTGCAGTCAACGGTACAACATGTACCACAGTACGACTGGAATACCGCAGTAATTTACTAATACCGTTGGTAACGCGGTACCGGTACCGGTATCGGTAGTGACCTGCCAGAAAAGTAGTATACCACGGTATTGAGTACCGCGGTACTCGTGTACCGCGGTACTTCTGTACCGCGGTACTTCTGTACCGCGGTACTCAATACCGCCGTTTACCATCCCTGTCGCTCGCACTACGAGGCCCACATAGCCTCGACCTCGAACCTCCTTGCCGCATTATCCTGCGAGCCTGCGCACCGACAGAATTCTGCCGAGACAACCTAAGTGTCACAACCCAGGGTGTTCAGCCCCCCCCCCCAAAAATCACATGAGCACTAGGAAACCTAGCGTTAATGCACCAAGAACATCTATCTATAAAGTACTCCTGTCAAGAGTCACAAGGCAAATTGTCACAGTTCCTCTTCTTGTGCACGCATCATCAAGAGGGACGCTGTGATGTTGGTGCCAGAGACACTCCAGCATCAGTCACCTGCATCAATGAGGTGAGTGTGCAGCAAGGCCAGAGGTCACGACATGTCTGTGGTTCACAAACCAACACCAGGTGAGGTGCCCGGCTTCAAGTGTGGGTCCCACCAGGGCTGCTAACGTAGACTTGCTGCGGATATTCTTGGTCCAATGTGCACTTCGATGGTCTTAAACAGTGAGAAAAGGGTGTTGTGATTTGTGACGTTCCTGTTGACCTGTACAGTTTACTGTGACCACTCGGCCGTGTCCATACTCGTGCAGATCCCTGATGCGGACCCAGGCGGTACCGGGGCGTCATCCGGTGGCGGACTACCAGCTTGGAGCTGACCGACGACCGTTCCAGAGCTCTGGACGCTACCCGGGACCTCCTGCAGTTTTTCTGCAGCACGCATGAGTTTATCGGTGGACTTGCTATGGGCCCGATTTGCATGTTTTGCATTGTATGTCCACCGTTCAATGCCGGATGCATGCATGTGACCAGTTGTAGCGTCCGGCTCGTGATTCTGCACATCTAGGTTCAGACGGCGTAGCGTTCTGACATGTGTGCGCAGAGTTACGGCCAAAACAGTGGTTTTGGGCCGGTTTTAGGACAGATATTGCACTGCCGCGTGCGACACCCGCCGTGCGCCGCGGCAGGTACTTATGCCATGGACCTGTCATTTGTCATCTCTCTCTGCAAATGCTATTGAAGCATTCTGACACTTTGCCTTTGTGTCGCCTAGCCAAACCCT
>SZWC01002625.1:151157-171944 GCA_023375785.1 Penium margaritaceum
GGTCGGGTCATTGCCCGATACTGGACACTCGTGTGCCTGACCTTGCTCCAGAGTCTCCCCTGCTCACCACAAGACACAACTTACAAATGCCACCACAAGAAGAAAAGAGAAGAAAAGAACAGTCCTTCCTCTCACCTGAAGTCCAGGATTCCCCGCAGTCCAAGGCTCCACATCCTCTCCAGAGTCCTCCCTGCTTCTTCCAACGTCTCTCCCGCACAGAAGTGCGCATGTGCCGTCTTTTTCACCCCCCATAGCAGCGCCGACGAACCCACCACCCTCCTCTGCTGCACGGCAGTTGAGGACAAAACAGCCGATGCAGCATCCACCACCACCTCATTGGATGCCAATTCGAGGTTCAGCAACGCGTTTGCCAGCTCAGCGGTGGATAGACCGGAGAACAGCGTGCGCACATCATCAACGTCTAGCTGTGCAGCTGCTGCTGCCGCTGTGTTTGCTGCCCCTGCATTTGCTGCCGTGGAATCCAGGTCTCCTCCTACACTCCCCGCCTCACCGGAAACTTCCCCTTCTCTCGTTGAAGTAGCATGAACGTTGCTGGCAGTCGTCCGCTCCGAAAGCCTGTTGGCGTCCCTGATTGTGTCAAGTGGTCCTCGTTGCACTTCTGTAGCCACCGTGGCCATCCCACATGAGCTCCGTCTGCTCACTGGCTGCTGCTGCTGCTGCTGCTGCTGCAAGCTGGAAGGTGCAGATGCCGCAGCAGCTGCTACTGCAGCCAACGTCCTCCTCTCCTCGTCCAACCAAGCGGGTGTGCTTATGGAAGAAACCCCTTCCCCAGCCCACCTCTCGTTTTCAGACGACGCTCCACTCCACATGAATCGCGGAGCGCCTGCTGAAACGCCCCCCAAGGACACAGCCTGCTGCTGCCGCTGCTGCTGTTGCTGATGCTGCTGTAGGGGATGCCGCTGTTGCTGCTGCTGCTGCTTCTGAGANCCCGGACGGGTACTTCTGTCCGCCATGAACCTTTTCAGGAGCTCCGGGTGCACAAGCGCAGGCGTCCGCTGCTGCTGCAGCGGCTGCTGGGAGGACTGCTGCGGAGTTTGATTGGCCTGGAACTTGGCCAGGAGGTCGGGATGGACGAGCTCAGGCGGAAAGCTGGTTCGAACCCCGGAAGACCCTAAGAAACAGCCTTCGCAACGTACACCGGAAGTCGCGGTGCGGGGCGCGGTAGCGGTGGGATAGGGTGGGGAGCGCGAAGCTTCCTCGGCGTGGATGACGCCGGGATGAAGTCGCGTTGGGTTTTCAGTGTATCCCTCTGAAGGACTCCGTGACGTTGACAGCGAACGCCCTGGCGAGGACGGAAGAATGAGGGGGCAGACTGGTGCCGCACCAGGCACAAGTGGTGCCGGAGGCGGCGGCGGCGAAAGAAGCCCGTTGGCATCTTCTGCTGTGTTCAGCGAATGCCAAGAGGTCTTCGCGATCGTCCATCCGGCTGCCGCGAAACTTCTTGTGCGCAGTGAAGGCGCCGCAAAGCGTCGGGTCGTCCGAAGTGCGGCTGCAGACGCCATCGTCTGATGTAGATGTAGAAACAACAGGGAGGAAAGAGAGGAAGATGACAGCTACAACCGGCGGGCGGTCTCCCACGGCACTCGGTTGGTTTTGAGGGCACGGCCCCAGGCTTGGTCACGCGTAGACACGACCCTCAGCGTTGGGCGACCTCGCACGTTGGCACACAGAGCACTGCACGGTGCTCAGAGTTGAATCCCAGGTCGGTCGTCCAGAAAGGCTCTCCAAGACGTGGCCGGCTGTGCGCGTTTGCGAATAGATCGCTTCTGAAGAGCGTCCTTCATAACGACCGTCTGACTATACGACGAGCTGCTCTATTGAGCGTTCAGACAACTACTGAGGGTGGTAAAACAATTTTCTGTCCATGGCCTCGAACCGGCACATTGATTTTGATTTTGATTGTATGACTGGATGGCGGGGCGCGACGCGGCGAAGGATCCGGCGAGGCTGCGAGGGTGTTGGCGATTGCGCCTTTTGCTCTATCGGTGTGGAATCCTACAATCAGAGGATTCCCGCCGATTGATAGTGATTCTAAGGCTCGGATGTCCGACGTGGCTTGTCTCCCACATAATAGGACAATCGGAAAGTTGCGGAATAACAAAGAATCAGTCGAAATGCCCGTCATCTCTGATTGTACCTGAAATGAAGTTCCGGAAATCGGTTTCGATAAATCTTTACCAATATCGACGATAGTGCCGACTTGCGCAGTGAAAGGTGTACGCACACAAAAGTTTCGTGTTCACCCGCGCCGCTCGCAGGCCAAACCGGAAGCGCGCATCAACGTCGCTTCGATGTCGATGCGGCCTTGACGTCTTTCCGCAAAATCAGCGATTTATTCCGTCCAACACGGAATCGAAAACGCGCGAGATCCACGGGGTCCGATGGTAAATCCCGCTGATTCGAACCCCTGTCCTGTTGGCGGAAAAATCAATAAACAATCAGAATTCGAGAGGGAAATGCCCCAAACCCTAGAATCAAAATCAGAATCACTGCGTCGGTTCTTCGCCCATGAGGAACTCCACAGGCGGGAGACGAGAGGACGTGTGCGCGCACCAGCAAAGCATCCAGCGAACAGTACCGGTGTGCGCACCAGCAAAGCAGCAGCCAGCGGATCCCGGAACAGCAGCTGGGCGTACCGCGGACTGGATCCGGACATGCTTGAATCTTCTGGGGTGACGCAAACCCTTCATCTGATGGACTCCGGAACCCCCTTGCTGATGCGTGCGGGGAGAAGTAGTTGGTATTGCAGGAAGGCCAGCCGGCCAGCACAGTCAGCCTGCTGTGTCAGTGGGCTGCGATGCCACTTCAGCAGTAGCAGCCTCGGAAGCGCTCCGGGCCCTCCCGGGCCCTGCTTCTTCGTCTTACGGCTTCACCCTTTGGCGGTCGTCAATTCGGCCCGCAAGGCGTCGGCAACCTCGACAGGTGACTCGTCGCCGCGGCGGCAAAAATGACTTCCACGTCATCGCTGACCAACGAGCGTTGCGTCCGAGCCGCCTTGTCCAACTTCCAGAAGGCGCTACATTGCCACTTGGGACTTCAGCGGGAAATGACACGGCGAGTCTAAGGACTTTTCCAAAACCTCAACCCAAGAACACCAATGGCATGAACCCGTAAAAACAATCGGGCAAAAATGCTGTAGGAGAATGAGGGTGGAAGGGCTTCCAAGAAATCATAGGTTCATTTTATATTATCACAGATACTTCATGAATAAATGAAATCATTTTGTTTATTTTTATAGGATGAGGGACGTATTTGAAGGACATATTTCTTTGGAATTTCAACCTCACATGCATTGTGCATTTTACATTCCAAATACATTTTCAATGAAAAACAACTGAAATTTTTAATCATATTATTACATCAATGTAACAAAGCTAGTAGATGTGCAGAATGATCTAGTCGTCTTTGCCTACAAAAACATAATAAACAATATGTTATCCGGAAGACATGTCCACCACTCAAAGCACTTTCCGGTTGAATTTTTCCTGCATGTATCCCAAATAAAAATGAATTTAAGCATGATGAAAGCCCAACGTCACAATGTTTTGTTTTTGACAATCAAAAATGAAAACAAAAACAAACACCTCCACCTCCACCACCACCGCCGCCGCCGCCGCCGCCGCCACCACCAGTAGCACCTCCACCTCCACCACTGATTACTGCACAGTAAAGCATGCTTTGTCCCTTGTTCCTGACTCGGCTACCCGTTTTCCTTGAATTAAAAAGGGTGGTGATTTCCCAAACTATGTTTTCCACTTTGAATCTTGGAATTTTTCCTTAAACATAGGAGTTTTTTTTTACCAGTAGCCCTATCGATTGATGTTTCCTCCTAGCGATTACACAACGCGAAAGAGAAAACATTCCTAGTAAAGGTGGTGCAATACCCACTCAGAACAAATGGGCCAATTGAGTGAATTCAACTTACTTGTATGAGTTCATTGGTGAAGAGCTCGCGTGTACATACAGACGCATGAGAACCACGAATAAGGCCCATTGGAGGTCTTTGGCAGTAGATGGGTGTGATTCGTATGAATTGAGGGTCCCCGGCCATCAAGCCATCCCGTCTCACCGCCCACAGTCCCAGGTGACCCCTCTCGTGCCACATGGCTCCTTCGACCGGTCGGTGTGGCACTGCCACGCTACAAAACATGAGGGACGGATGTTCGACTTGAAAATTTAATTTTTTATACATGTGAATTCCTAAAACGATATTGAAAATTTGATGAGCATTACCGCAAGCATGTTGAAAGCATTATGAAATGTTGGAATCGTTTTGAACACAGCATGCATGGCCAATCTATGTGGCCAAAATTCTGTCAAAACCTTGAAGAAAACAAGTAGATGTGGGCGTGCTTTGGGCCGCAAATGGAAGAATGTTTAAAAAATGGATTTTACGCACTTGAGTATAACATATCCAAAAGACTTCACCCCGACAAGATGTGTCATCGTGGTGTGTTACAAATTGATGGCTGTAGTGGGAATGGAGCCCTTCACTATTCAACAATGATGATTTATCGAAGTTTTTTTTATAGAACTCCCTACTTTGTGTTGTTTCCAAGAAATGTGTAGTAGCATTGAGTCCAACTCTTGCATGAAAGTCGTCGTAAAGAATCATTGACTAGTGCGTAGAGCTCGCTGGAGGGCTATTCACCTCCGCATTAGTATGGGTGCAATTTCCATCAATGACCTGTGCAGTAGGCACTAATATTTTGATTCTTAAAAGCTCCAACTCCTATTTTACTAGGCCTCCTCGTTTTGGGTCCTGAATGAGGGGAATAACACCCCAAACTCGTGAATCCGCACAACTTGTCCATGTGTGAGTACGTATAAATGTAGTTTCCTATGTTGAGAGGTGCAATTATTGCGCTGGTGTCAAGCTCCGATATGGTGAAGACGACACTACATTCTGAGCAGTTTACGAAAAGATAAGGATTTTACGGTGAATTCCCGGGTCCACGTGTACTGGGAGTTTTCCCCTGTACAGGCCAGATGCATTCTGGCAACCAGCCATGAAGCAGCCTAAAGGGTCTAGTGTGGTGGCATGCGCAAGGGGGTTGTGCATGCCTCTAGTTAGCTCTAGCAGGGAGGGGAGCTACCTACTTCACAACACTGCATAGCTATCCTGGTCAGGGAGTCCTCTAACTGACTGGGCAAGACTCATGCACCCTTGGCATGAGGTCCACACTACATCACCATCACCATGCATGGAGCCTGGGCCCTTCAACCTGCATGGGCCAATCTGGCACGAGCTTGAGGATGCTCTTGATCGACGGATCTGATGCAGCAACATGGCAAGATCAACGTTCGTTAGAGAAAAGCCTACAAAGCAAGCAACCTCCTGGGGAAGCTGCACCTGAACACCTGATGAAGCTTCCTCAACGAGGAAGCTTCTCCATGAACCTAGAGGGATGCCAGTAACAACTACAACCTACAGGAAGCTCGGCCTGGAAGAAAGCTTCCTCAAGAGGCAGCAGACCTGGACCACTTGAAGGAAGCTTCTCCTTCAGGTGGTCAACTTGCCAGGTCCACAAGTATAAAAGGGGAAGCTCCTCTCAGTTCACATCTATCTCAGCATTCTGGAAGAACTCAGCTCTGCTCAAGCCTCTGACTCTGGAGCCCAGACCATGACTCTGCTGGAGATCCCTCCAAGGCCACTATAAGCCTGGCAAGGCTTGCCAACCTGGGTGGAGGCTACCCTTGAGGCCAGTCAACCTGGAGATTGCGCCAAGACCCTTGCCACGACGGCCAATAAGGCCTAGAAAGGCGTTGCCCCTATGTGGGCCAGGAGTTGTGCTAGCCTAGCTTGCCTAGGATTTTCTATGTACCATACTTGTACTTTGTATCAATCAAGATTTTAGTCCACAGTGTCCAACCCTTCTCCTGCTATCATACATGCTACACTGCTGATCACCCAAAGATCCTACAAGCAAGGGTCCTAGCCCTTGCTGCTTGTCTCACAAAATCAACATCCTAGAAGGTTACGATGGTTCTATGATGTTTTGGATGTTAGGACCATTATAGGTCTGTAAAGACTTTCTAAGAAAACCTAGTCCCTTAAACTTCAATTACAGTCCCTCTTGCACATAAACGGGACATGTTCCGGCATGTTTTTCATCAGACAAGCCCCCCGTCCTTCACGAGTAAACAAGGCAAGAGTATAAGAGGAGGCTTCGGAGACAGGTCCATTGACATCGCTTGGTCCACCCCCCTCCCCCCTCGCATTTCTTGACTTTTCCGAGTTCCTCGAATGGGGCTTCAATTGCATGGCAACCCAACCACCAAAAGGGTTTCACAAACCCCTTGGTGGCGGGGTTTGTGATTGTTTGAGTACCTGGGTTGTGAGCTGTTTGAGTGGGGGGTCCAAGAATTCCCCAAATGATAGAATGGAACCTGTTTGGCGTCGCTATTGCAAGGCCGAGCAGGAGCCCAGGCAAGCAAAAGAACAAAATCCACAAACCGGGTGCAATGAGGGAATGGGTTTGTTTGAGGTTTGACTATTCGAGTATCTGGTTTGCGAGTGGTTTGAGTGGGGGGTCCGGAAACCCCCATACAATAGAGGGGAATTCATTGGGCCCCGATACCGCGGGGTCCAGTAGGAGCCAAGGCAAGCAAAAACAAAAACCACAACCCCGGATGTAATTAGGGGATGGTTTTATGCTCAGTAATGACCCTTGAGGTATAGAGAAACTGATTCAGGAGAGACGAAGACAACCGACCACGAATAGGTAAGTAATGCTACAACGAATATGATATGGCATGTACTTGAGATAAATCACGCCACCTATTATTTCACTGTGTTTTTCAATCATATTCGGCAAAACATGCAAAACATTATTAGTTCGAAGAATTGAACAAGTGCCAATTACAAAACTCTTATGAATTCTCCTAGCACATCCACCCAGCACGTACAAAGCAAAACTAGTGTATAGTTTACAGGTAATTGGCCATAAATGCGACGGTACCAAATCGTTGTATGCAAGACATGCTGGATGATTTTTCACACATGATTTTTGTCTCTCTTGCCCTCTCACCTATTTTTCCCCTCCTCTTGTAGCGCTCAACCTATGCGGCCATCGCCTTGACACTCGAGGTCGTGCAACTTCCTGTATGGTGATCAAGTAGCGAGCTCGATCGGCAGCCATCAGGTGGCCGGCTAGTTACCAGCTGGTTACCTCACACGTAGCCATCCAGTCAGACGACAGTTAGCAATCTGGCAGCCAAAGAGGGGCCGGCCTCTGACAAATCCACGTTTTGGCGAAGGATGGTTGTTGACCACCCCTCACTTCTACAAAGATGGTGGGATGAACTAGCCCTCCCACTACATTCCTTCCGTCTTATTATGAACCGTCCCTATTCATGCCCAACAAGAAAGTGTTAAGATGGTGAGACATAACCATGATGAAAGAGAATGAACAATTGAATCACTAGGTAGCCATTAACATATGCATGGATCTTTGACCTAAGTTGCAACTTGTGAGTCACCACGGCTTGCGACCCCTTCCCTTGCGGTTGGATCGTACACGAGAGAACCATGTTGGACCTCCTATGGTAAGTCATAAATGAATTTCATCCCACGTGATTGTTGGTCACTAGTTTTACGTCCAGGTGGTGCACTTTGCATCTGGCTAATCAATGCGAGCAACAAGTTGGCTTCAAACCCCAGTGAGTTATTCACCACAAAGCCTGCCGGTGATCAGACTTTTCCTAGTAATCCATGGCGGGGTCAATGTACATGTAGATCATTTGCTCCAAAGTCTGATTTGAGGGTGTGATGCCATCTACATTTCAAAATCACTACCGGTGTGCTCACATATTGTTTCCCACTATGTACTAGCAAATGCTCTATCTCAAGTAGAGCTAATGTACAACAACAAGCCGTGGTTTCAAAGAAGAGAGGAGCGGTCTCAACAATGTTTAGATAAGTGAATTGGAATGTGTCATCTTTGTTACAACATCAACAATCTATAACATCCGATCGTGGCCACGTGTAGTGTAAAGGAAATTGCTAACGAAGTCCATGTTTATGCAGTATCATGGAGTGCTTGAGATGGGAAGTTGTTGGAGGAGTCCAACAAGCCTTTTGTTACTAACCTTGTCAGACATGATCACATGTCATGTAACACTAACGACCATAAAAATTACATCCTGGCCACCAACAGTCGTTTGAGAGTGTATCTTCTCTCAAACTCTTTGTGGTGCGGCTTGACCTCCAACCAACAGGTGGTGGAATAGGGAGATAATCTTCCCTCAAATATCTCCTTAGTCCAGCACAATGACAATTTCTCCCTGGGAATAAACTACTCCAGCTTCAACCAATTTGTACATGCGCAGATTCCAAGAGTTTTGAAACCAATAATCCACATAGTATCCCGTTCGGATTCCATCCACAAAACCGATGTAGTGGATAATCTCTTGCATTTGATATTGCAGAGATGTAGTGGGGGTCCATTGTCTATAATTTAGCTGTTGTAGTGGCCACAAAACACCATGAATTGTCGGCTTAGTCTGCCATGTTGATGCGTCCTCCATGATACTTCCACGTGAACAAGTGTCGGCTCAGGTTTTCACTCTAATGTACCAATTTTGGTTTTTTTTAGAAAAAAACCAATGGGTTGTGGCTGGTCTTGACCATCACGCCGTCCTTAGTGCCGTCAAGGTAATGGCACTACGTCTTTAAAGCGTGTGCCACAGCTCACAATGTCTAAGTGGGGATGGGCTTCCAGATCTCATGCATGACAAGATGACCATTCTGCATTGGAACAGCTCCATTTCCTATGAACGACACACCATATCACACCTTCCATGATTGCGATGGATCAGAAAAAACTAAAACAGGCATTCTGATATGATGTATTTGACCTTGTGAAAAGCATGATGAGATTCAGATGTCCATTCCAAAGCATGTTCAATACCCACAAATACATTGTTATACACAGTTCACAAGGCCAAGGAAAGATTTAATCTACCTAATCTTCTTCAGGCATAGCCAATGCAATATGGCGTGGACTTGTCGTGGGTCAACAGAGATGCCATCCTTGTCAACCATGTGTCCGAAAGGTTGAAACTCATCTTGTGCAAAACAACATTTGTTTCATAATTTCATGCAAACTTTAGTCCTAGGGGATCACAAGCCAAGTTTTTTGGTGAAATTTCAGTCAATTTCATCGTACTAGACTGTTGAGATGTTCGCTAGTCCAAAGCTCTAAAAAGGATATTTGTATTTTCATAATTTCTTTTTGAAATTATGGTTAAGGCACATCATCTTCCGAGATACAGTTATGTCAATACCAATTGGAGATTTTCAAGGATGATGTTTTCCCCTTGGAGCTGATCAAACATGTCCCTCATCTGCGATATGGGGAATCAAAAGTTCTCCACCATGTTGTTTGGTGCGTGATGGTCTATGCAGATGCATACACAACCATCCTTCTTTTTCAAAAAAGGATCAGCACGCCGTACAAGTTACTCGGGTTTATCCAACTCTTTGTAAAGTACTCCATGATTTGGCCTCTTGTCTTTCTGCGGCACAAAGGCCATACATGGGTTTTAACGGTCTAGTCACCTCCAATTGCAATGGGATCATGTGGCCCATGTTTTTTAACAGTAGAAGCCCACTCAATGAATCTTTGAATGTATCCAAGAACTATGTCAGAAGAGATTTGATCTACTACAGGGTGTCCTCTTACCTTGTCCTTCACTTTTTGTAGTTGTGCCAAGAAACATCAACAACTCTGTCTCTTGACTTGTATTGTAGACATGGTCATGTAGACCTTACGTCGGGTCAGTGATGATTTCATAATCAAAATCGAGGTAAAGCGATCCTGTCCATATTGGAGAATAGTACATTTTGATAGAAGCACATCACATCCATGTCTTTGTGAGGGCAAGAATTGCCCACAACCACATCAAATGGTTTGAGAAGGTAAAGTACCTACAACGTGACACTCGTTGTGTATCGTGGAACATAATGTTTTCTTTGCAGTACCATGCATAGGCATCATACGGTTGTCACCGACAACCAGTGTGCTGTCCGATACCTCATACTTCACGTCCGCATGTCGAGTAAGACCTAGACTAACGAAGGATTCACTCTCTCTAGCATCAGCCACCACATTCATAGACACACCAACTATGCATCCTTTGAATTGTAACACAATAGTGCTTCCCCTCTTCTGAGTGATAAGGCTCAATGAAAGCAAGTGTAGTTTGTGGTAAACATGGAGATTGTAGGATAGAAACAGTAGTTCCCATGTTTCACCAACTTCCATTACTGGACCGAAATCGTAGATCAAAGATATTGTGATTATAATTACGCTCGTCATCTTGGCGGCATTGATCTTAATCATGGTGTTGCACAATCCCTATGCACTAGTTTGGTTTTTCCACCACTAGGGAAGTTTGATCGTGCAGCTTGTCAGGAGATGCAAGATCTTGCGAGCGATGATGAATTCAAGTATGGATTATGGTTCAAAGAGAGAACCAAAAAATGTAAGAAGTTTAAACTTTTTAAGATTTCAAATTTACATCCTTGTCTCAAAGAATACATTCAAACCCATGATCCTTTCTCCCTGTGAGAGGTCCCCACTGATATCATTCATGGTTGGGGAAAATGCACATCGTTGCCCTATCCATTCCCACACTTAGGCTAATTACGCCAGCCACGGTACTGTCCATGGCCCTGTCCATGGCCACCTGCTACACCATCTCCACGAGGTGTTGTGCCCGCAACCAATGCCCCGACCTCTTGTCCACCACAAGTAGCCTCTAGGCATTAAACCCTAAAGTGGTTGTGTTGCATCTAGTTGTTGCGTTGTCCTTCGTGGAAGGTTGTGTTGCAATGCTCATGTGTTGCTTGCACTTTGTCGCTGTCGCAGCCGTACTCATGGGTGGGGGCCTTTTGCCCACCATTCTTCTTCACTCAGGGATTTGCACATTGTTTCTTCTTTATCCTACTTTGTTCTCCAGCTCCCTCTAGCCCATTTAATGTCCATACGCATGTCACGACCTTACTCTACATCCGAGTAGTACTTCAATTATGTCTTCAACAATGCACTAATGTAGCCACATAACATTTGCTAGCTTGTCCAAGCCTTGCCCAATGCTGTCGTGGGGGTTGTTTCCTTCATCTTCTTGCTCGTAAGATTTTTACGCAAGGACTCCATTAGCAACTAATCAAAGTACCTCAAGATCTTCTTACAGTATTCCTCAGTGAATGTTTTTGTTTCCTCCACGAGCGTGGTGAGCTTTCTCATGTAAAACACGAGGGAGTTATCCTGTTTCTTGTAATCCTTAAGCTTGTTGAAGGCCTAGTTCATTTCCTTCTGTTGAGTACACTTCTTACGCATGATACCACAGAAGGCCTCCTACGGCATGGGCTGCCATTCCATGTGCAACTGCTTCACACCCCATTCCCTAACCAAGTATTTGAAGAGCTTCTCTTCAAGTTACTTCTTTGCAAGATCACCCCACTAACTGAGTAGAGGTTTGTGCACTCCTAGAACGTGATCAATATGTATCAACTAGTTAGCTTCATATTCTTACAAGAGATCTTCACACTGTGGAGTAAGGACGTATTCATGGCTTGCCTTAATGCCATCAAGACTTCTAGGTCTTTGTTGCCTTGATGCGGTGGCATTAGCAAGTGCGGCAAGCTTCCGGAAGGGAGCCCGGTGGGAGGGATTTTCTGCCTGGACCATCTTAAAAACCAAAAAAAAAAGGTCCTTAATCTGCGATAAGGGGAATTGATTTTTCACCTTCAGCTTGTTCAAGGTCCGGTAGTCCACGCACATGCGTAAACCACTGTCCTTTTCATTCACAAAAATAATCGGTGCACCGTACGATGAGCTGCTTAGCTTGCTCTACTCATTTGCAAGGTACTCTTTGATTTTGCGTTTGGCCTCTTGCCTTTCTGATGGAATAAGATGATACGTGGGTCTGAATGGAGAAGTCGCCTTCGATTGCAGTAGAATCTTTTGGCCCATGTGTTGTTTTGGTGGAAGACCAGCCGGTGGGTCTTGGAGTACATCCAAGAACTTTGCCAAAAGAGATGTGATCTCTTGTGACGTATTTTTCTCCAATTTTTGCAGCTGAGCCAAGAAGTATTGACAACCTTGTCAAAAACTTCTCTTGACTTACATCACAGACAAGCTAGCATGGACTTTTAGTCAGGTTGGTGATAATTCTATGCTTGGAATCAACGTGAAACAATGATGTCCCTTTGAAAGGATGAAGCTATTTTATTCAAAACACATCAGAAAATTTTTCTTGTGGAGCCGGGGATCTCCTAGCACTACACCGAACGGGTCAAGAAGGTTGAGTACTTTCAACGTGACACCAAGTGTGTACCCAAAAATGTAAATACTTACTTTACAGGTACTGATCACAGGCATCGCACGGTTGTCACCGCAACAACTTTGCCATTTGATGGCTTGTACTCTGACACACCTGTCAGGTAAAGCTAAAGCTAGCAAAGGAGTCACCTCCTCTAGTGTCTATCAATACGTTCAAAGGAGAACAAGATAGGTGTCCTTTGAACTGCATCTTCATGTTTCCTCCACTCTTTTCGGTGAACGAGCTTGAAGAATGCAAGCTGAGTTTATCCTAGACATGGAATGTGTACAATGGGTGCCGCAACTCAGATGATTCACCCATTTGAGACCACATCTTGTTGGCACATGTAATTTTGGCTAGCACCTTCTAGTCTTGGAATTTGACAAGGACAAAATTGTTGGCCAAAGGTACCGTGTACGTCATTGAACTCACCGCTTTGGCGGTGTTTGCTTCAATCACTTCATCACACAAGCTCTTGCACAATGGTCGGTGTCGCCACCACTAAGCATTTTCAATTATGCATCTTGTTTGGAGATGCAAGGTGTAGTGGGCAACTTTGGTCAACAAGTGTAGAATGAGGTTCAACAAGAGGGGAGAAAACAAAAGAAGGTTTTAACTCATAAACTCAAATTGTTTAACATCCTCATCCATAAACATGCACCAACACTCGTGATCTAGGTTTATCCCTGAGTGGTCTCCACAATTATCACTCAGGGATGGGAAGAACACACACCACGGCCATGCTTGTTTCCACGACTAGGCCCATTGCATGCAGTTGTAGCAGAGTCCGTCGTGGAAGACTGTGTCGCGACACTAAAGCGACGCCTTCAGATTGTCATTTTCGTGGCTGCGCTTGTGGTTGGGGGCCTTGTGTCCACCAACCTTTTGAAGTGGAGCATTTTTGGGCTGCTTTTCCTTGATCCCATCCCATTTTCCTGCCCACCCCCTAGCTCCTACACCGGACATGTGCAACTTGTGGCCTTGCTGTGTATGCACATTTGGCCCTGTATCTCAGTAATGCTTCAAATTTGCCGAATACAGTTCACTCATATAGTCACACAGTGCATGCCAACTTGTCCAAGCCTTGTTGGTTGCCGTTATGGGGGTCTTGTCCTTCAGCTTCTTGTTGGAAAGACCATCACGCAAGCAACCCAGTAACAAGCAGTCTTCGTACTTGAAGATCTGGGTTCAATGCCCTCGGTGAAGCTTTTGGCTTCCTCCACAAGTGCGGTGAACTCGCTTAAGTAGGCCCCGAGCGAGCTACCCAGCTGCCTTTAGTCCCTCACCTTGTGGAAGGCACGCTTTGCCTCCTCGCGTTGGGGACACTTCTATGGCATTATAGCAGAAAATGCCTCCCACAACATTGGGTACAACTCGAGGTATGGTTGCTGCACACCCCACTTTTTGACCACGTACTTGAAGATCTTGTCTTCAAGCCGCATCTGGCAAGGTCACCCCACTGATCGAGTGGAGGCTTGTGGACACATAGATCGTGCTCTATGCAATTCAACCAGTCGGTCAGGTTCCCTCCTTTCTAGAAGATCTCCACACCATGGAGAAAGTACGTTTTCATGACCGGCCCCGTTGTCGTCGAGGTAAGTAAGTTCTCGCTACCACTAGCATTGGCATCAGCACATGTGGCACACTACGATCGCTGTCGCATCCACACCTAGGTCATGCTCTGCAACACCTTGCTCAGATCGACACATCGGCGGGTTGCCACATGAGCGACCGGAATTTGTAGCTGGAGATCATGGTCGAGATCTGTGATACTCTTTCTGACATGGGCAAGGAGGTTGGTGAACACAGAATTCAACTATGATATTGTCAGAGCATCGACGATAGCCTCAAGGGCCTTGTGTTTTCAGTGTACCTTTTGTAGGAGGGAATATTTTGTTGGGCACCTTCAAGGAGCCCAACCTTTTTAAGGAATCTACTTTCAGCGACGATGGTCGAGTAGGCATGGATCAGCCCCATCGTAGCTACATCGTAGGAAGGGGGTCTGTTGCCACTCCTACGAGTGGTGTCATACCTCCATCGAGAGTGCTAATCTTGAGTTGTCCCGTTGTCTCGGCAGCAAACTCAGCAAGCCTCCGACGGTCGGCGTGAACTGCCTAAGCCACGGCATTGTCCAATTTGTTCGTATAAGAATATCCCGCGCAACTAATTCTGGTGGCTTTACTGCTTTTAAAAAGTCTCACTGCTCTATGCGGCTTCTTGCCACCGGACTGGCACCATGCCCTTTCGAGCGATCAGCTCTAGTTCACCATACAAAAATGATGATGGCCGTGATTCTCATGGCCTTCGTCGTTTTCGGCATTGTGCTCCTGTTGGGGTTCGCATTCAGTTGGTCCTCATCAAGCGCGTCATCCGTCATGTGGGAATGGCACACATGTAGGTCGACGTGCTCATCGAGCACTTTTTTGGCTATCGCACGCTTCTTGGTGTCGCTGAGGTTTGCGCCGGTTGCCTTTGGCGGTACGGCTGCCGTTGCTTTGGCATCCGTGTTCACGGTGGCGGCTCCTAAAATTTGGAGGAAGGCATGTGGTGAGGCCGTCACCACCTTGTCCTTGTTGGTCTTGGACGGTCCCGAACTTGCCATTCCATTGCCTGTACAACTAGCACATGAAGACCATTATGAGAGTCATCCCATCAAATTCAGGAGGTGTTGCCTCTCAATGTCACCTTTCTCTCATAATTGGTGAGGCAAATAAGCAATTTATTTCTATCTTTCTAGGTTGACACGGTCGGCACAATCATCTGGTAGAAAAAACAAATCTATGCCGCCATGTTTTTCTATGTCGCCACGGTGGTTCTTAGGTTATCTACGTTGGTCAAGACATTACACGTAGTGGATACCCTTCGACTAGGAGCAGTCCACAATCCAATAGATGGACTCCAGAATCACCAAGTTGTCAAGTGGATGAGGTGAAAATCGCGCCATGCTGACTTGGCCGGATGAGTGACTCCTTACTAATCCCTGTCTGGCCCTTTCCAACATCACTTCTTGATCTCAATAATTCGTCTGTTTTCACCTCCTTCACTTGACCTTCTTCAACATGACATCAAACCGATTGTGACCCTGTTTTTGCTTCTTCTCCCTCCTAGATACCGGCATCGTTGGCCTCGTCACGTCCCTCTACTCGGCCCCTCTCCTTGTGTTGCACATGGTGGCCTCGTCCGTGGCGCCCTCCCCATATTCTCTCAACGAGTCGCGTGGTCCTTGTTTTGCCCGTTGGCGTGTGTCTTGCATCATCGTGCGTCCTTTTTGCGTGTCAATGCACTATCCATTCCGTGGCGTGCATATCCGGCCACCGTCCTACAGTCGGGCGTGCGTCAATGGGGCATGCAGACATTTTGGCATTTCAAGCGTTTCGGCGCTTCCAGCATCTCCGAGGCTGTGCGCGCTGCTTGTAATTTTTTTCCTTTTCATTTCTTGGCTCGTCTTCTTTACGCATGTTGGCTGTGCCCTTCTCCCGTGGTGCGCAGTGATGCTGTCCTCCCCCCATGGTGCGTATTGGCGTTGCCCACCCCTCATCGCGCACGTTGGCACTCACTTCTAATCCATCCCCCCTCCCCTTCCCTACGCTCTTGCCTCCACCCTCCCTTTCACCCTCCCTCCCGTCCTCCCTCCTCCCTCTCTCACGAATCCTTCCTCCCTCGCTCTCTTCCTCTGCCCTTGCTCCCCTCTCTCTTGCTTCCATCCCCCCCTTTCTCCCTTCCACTCTTTCATCCTCCCACCCTCCCTCTCTCCCCTTCTCTCGGCCCCCCTACCTTCTCCCTTGCTTCTATCCTCCCCACTCTCCCTCCTTCCTCCCTCTCTCCCTAGCTCCCACACCCGTCTCTCCACCTCCCTCCCTCTCCCTCCTCCACACCCTCCCCTCCCTTTTCTCCCTTGTTCCTTCCCTTCCGTTTGTCCCTTCCTCCCTCCCCCACTCCACCTCCTCCCTCTTTTGCTCTCTTTTCCCTCTTCCCTCCCTCTCCATCTCTCCCACTCCCTCCCTCGCCCATCCTTCCCTTTCCCCCTCCAACTCCTCTCTCCCTCCTCTCGGCTACCCTCTCCCCTTGCCTTTGGTCCCCCCTCCCTTGCCGCGCCCTTCCTCCGACTTTTCCTCCAGCCTCTTTACCCCCTTCTCCCTCCCCTACGATCATCCTTCCGTCCCTCCATCCCTCCCTCTCTTCCCCTCCATTTTCCCACCTGTCTATCAATCCGTCCACCCCTCCTTCCCTCCCTCCTCCCTTCCCTCCGTCCGTCCGACCCACCCCCCTTCCCTCCCTACCTCCTTCCTCCCCTCCCCACCAGGCATCCCCCTTCTCTCCCCACCTCCACCCTCCCTTCCCTCTCTCTCTCTCTCTCTCTCTCTCTCTCCACCAGCCCCCCTCCTCCCCTCACACCTGCCTCTCCCTCCCCGCTCTCTTCCCTCTTTCCTCCTTCTCCCCTCCCTCTTCTCCTCCTTTGTCCTGTCCCTCCTTCCTTCCCTCCCTCCACTCGTCCTTCCACCATCCCCCCTCATTCTGGTCTCTCCTCCGCCAGTCCGTTTATTCCGCTCATCCGTCCGTCCTTGTGTCCATTCCTCCGCCCTCCCTCTCTCCCTCTCTTCCTCTGCCAGCCCCTGTTCCCCTCTCTCCCTTTCCTTTGCCCTCTCCTCCCACCCTCTATCTGTCCCCCTCTTGCTCCCTCCCTCTCTCCCTCTCTCCCTCGCTCTTGTCTGACCCCTCTCCCTCCCTGCCTTCCTCATCTCTCGCAGTCCTCCTCTCTCTCTCTCTCTCTCTCTCTCTCTCTCTCCTGCTCCTGGCTTCACCCTCTCTCCAACCCTTCCTCCCGTCCCCCTTTCCTCTATCCCTTGCCCCCGTCCGCTACCCCCCTGGCTCTAGTCCCCACCCTTCACCTATCTCTTGCTTCCATCCCCCCCCTCCTTATCTCCTCCTTGATCCCATCCTCCATCCACCCTCTCTCCCTTGCTCATGTCTCATCACTCTATCTCCGCCATACCCTCCCCTCTCCCTCTCACCCTCGCTCCTGTCCCCTCTCCCCTTTTCTCTCTCCCTCTCTTGTGTCCTATTCCCCTATCTTCCTACCCTCTCCCCTCCTTCCCCTCTCCCTCGATCCAGTCCTCTCCTCTCTCCCTCTCTCCCTCCAACCTCCCGTCCATCCTCCCTCTCTCCGTTGGTCCTGTCCTCCCCCCTTCCTCTCTCTCCCTTGGTCCTGTCCTTTCCCCTCCCTCTCTCCCTCGATCCTGCCCTCCTCCCTCTCTCCCTTGGACCTTTCCTCTCCCTCCCTCTCTTCTTCGATCCTGTCCTCCCCCCTCCCACTCTCCCTCACTCCCTTCCTCCCGTCCTCCCATCCTCCCCTCCTTTCTCTCTTGATCGCGTCCTCCCCTCTTCCCCTTGTCCTCATTCTCATTTCCCCTTCCTCCCCTCTCCCCCTCCCTCTCTCCCTTTATTATGTCCTCTCTCCTCTCCCTCTCTCCCTCTCTCCCTCACTCCTATCCACCTCTCTCTCTCTCTCTCTCTCTCTTTCTCTCTCTCTCTCTCTCTCTCCCCCTCCCCCTTCTCTCTCTCTCTCCCCCCCTCCCTCCCTTCCTCTTTTCCTCTCCATTCAACCTCATCGTCACCATCGTTGTCGCCTTTACCATCACCATCTCCTTCAAACTCCTCTCTCTCTCTCTCTCTCTCTCTCTCTCTCTCCCCCTCACCCTTATCCAAGGTATGGTTAATCGGGGTCTTTTTGTACACTGTTAGATGGGTGTATAGGTATCTACGTCAGAAGGTAGTTTCCTAGAAGGTTATGAGGTTTCTAACAGTGTTTTGGCATATAAGACCATTTTAGGTCTGCTAAGATTTTCTAAACACACATACTCCGCGTACATCTGTTTACGTAACAACTACAGCTGCAACCCTGTCCATTTTGCACATAGTGGCACATTTATGTTTCCGATATCTTCTTCATCGGATGAGCCCCCCTCCCCCTCCCCGGATTGCATGTGGCGAGTGTATGAGGGAGTGTATGTGGTGGAAGTCGCGAGACGTACATTAGTGTACGTCTCGCGACTTCCGGGAAACTCTCTCACAAGAGTTAATAAGTGTATTTTTTTCGTACCCCCCCCACATACACCACCTCATACACTCGCCTCATACACTTTCCCGTATTGGGGAGGGGGGGGGAAGAGACGGATCCGTCGACATCGCTCAGTCCACCCCCCCTCCCCCCAGATTGGATATGGCGAGTGTACGAGGGAGAGTATGTGGTGGAAGTCGCAAGACGTACACTAGTGTACGTCTCGCGACTTTCGGGAAACTCTCTCACAAGAGTTCATTAGTGTAGTTTTTTCATACCCGCCCCACATACACCGCCTAGTACACTCGCCTCATACACTTTACCGTATTGGAGGGGGGGGGAGACTGATCCGTCGACATCGCTTGGTCCATCCCCCCCCTCCCCCGGATTGTATATAGTGAGTGTATGAGTGAGTGTTTGTGGTGGAAGTCGTGAGACGTACACTAGTGTACGTCTCGCGACTTCCGGGAAACTCTCTCACAAGAGTTCATTAGTGTATTTTTTTTCGTACCCCCCACATACACCACCTCATACACTTTCCCGTTTTGGGGGGGGGGAGACGGATCCATCGACATCGCTCTGTCCATCCCTCCCCTCCCTCCCGGATTGCATATGTCGAGTGTATGAGGGAGTGTATGTGGTGGAAGTTACGAGACGTACACTAGTGTACGTCTCGCGACTTCCGGGAAACTCTCTCACAAGAGTTCATTAGTGTATTCTTTTTGTATCCCCCCACATACACCGCCTCATACACACGCCTCATACACTTTCCCGTATTGGGGGGGGAGACTGATCCGTCGACATCGCTCGGTCCATCCCCCCCCCGGGATTGCATATGGCGAGTGTATGAGGGAGTGTATGTGGTGGAAGTCGCAAGACGTACACTAGTGTACGTCTCGCAACTTTAGGGAAACTCTCTCATAAGAGTGCATTAGCGTATGTTTTTCGTAACCCCCCACATACACCGCCTCATACACATGCCTCATGCACTTTCCTGTATTCGGAGGAGGGGGGGGGGGGAGGGGGAGACTTATCCGTCAACATCGCTCGGTCCATCCCCCCCTCCCCCCCGGGATTGTATATGGTGAGTGTATGAGTGAGTGTATGTGGTGGAAGTCGTGAGACGTACACAAGTGTACGTCTCGCGACTTCCGGAAAACTCTCTCACGAGAGTACACTTGTGTCTTTTTTTCAAACCCCCCACATACACTGCCTCATACACTTCCCTTATACACTATCCCGTTTTTTGGGGGAGGGGGGTGGAGAGACGGATCAGTTGACATCGCTCGGTCCATCCCCCCCCCCACGATTGTATATGGTGAGTGTATGAGAGAGTGTATGTGGTGGAAGTCATGAAACGTACACTAGTGTACGTCTTGCGACTTCCGAGAAACTCTCTCACGAGAGTACACTAGTGTATATTCGGTACAGGACATCGATCGAAAAAGACCCTCGCAGCCCAGACAACTCGATTCATGGTGCGCAAAGATAAATGGACAGTGATAGGTAAGTAAAGGTTGACCAAAAATGACAAGGTAGGAAAGTAGGTACATGTTAGGTCACTTAATCTTCCACCATCTTTTTTTATTACAGTAAACGAAATATTTGAAACATATTTGTTTCTAGGAAATAGACAACAGTTGAATGGAAACTTCTATGAATGTTCCTAGGATGTCCACACAGCATGTACACTATAAAATGAGTGTACAATTCTCAGGTGATTGGCCATAAATGCCTTATCCTGGAAATCGTCGTCATCTTCATCCTCGTTCCTGGTCACGTCCTCTTTTTGGCACACAACCTCATCCCTGACCGCGTTTGCACCCTTGGATTCACCCCCACTCCACCCTCCCTTCCTCTCCATCTCCGCCTACATCTCCATCTTCATCTCCATCTCCATCTCCATCTCCATCTCCCTCTCCATCTCCATCTCCATCTCCATCTCCATCTCCATCTCCATCACCATCTGAATCTCCATCTCCATCTCCATCATCATCGGCACTTCCACAATGTATCACACCAACCTCCCTCCCTCTTTCTCTATTTCCACACTACCTTTCTCCTTCACTTTTTATGCATTCCATCCTTGCTATATGGTGTAGTGGCGAGACCCACCTTTTGTATGGGATCCAACATATTTGTCCCTCCCCTCTCCATTTTTTATCTCTCTCCCCCCCTCTCTCTCTCCCCTCCCTCTCTCTCTCCCTCCCCTCTTCCTCCTCGCCCTCTCCCTCTCCTCCCAACCCACCCCCTCCTCCCTATCCCCTTCACCCCTCCTTTTCTTGATCCCATCCATCCCTCACCCTCTTTGCTCCCTTTCTTTGCAATCCTCTCTCCACCCACTTCTCTCTCTCTCTCTCTCTCTCTCTCTCTCTCCC
>SZWC01002625.1:188398-217159 GCA_023375785.1 Penium margaritaceum
GCGAGCTCCTCTGGTTGGGATGAAAGTGGTTGGGCAGCCTCCCTTGTGAAGTAGGGGAGGAGGTCACGGTCATCAACTATGATATCAAACTGCCACTTCCAGAGCGAGAACCCTGTCCCATCAAATTTAGGAATTGGCGCATGAATGCCACTCCCTGCCTCTACTGTGGACGTCACAGCTCCAGTGGTGGCCACAGGTGTACTGGTCCACGAGCCTTCCTCGATGGCGCTCTTGCCTTTCTCCTCGACGGTAGGTGGAGCCATGGTACCTGCGGTTGAGGCGGATCTGCTTCCATTGAGGCCGCTCTGCTACACCTGCTATTGATGCCGATGTCAGGCTGATGGAGCCGATGTCAGGCTGATGAGAGGTCTTGGACGGAGGGCCGAAGAGGAGCACCTGTAGGTGTGATAGAGCGTCTGCGCTCCTCACGTTTGCTGAACTACTGAGCAACCTGTATGCTTTTTGCAAATAAGTCTCACACTAGGCGTGGGCCCATAACCCTTTTGTTATTCCTGAGTCACGTGGCCTGAGGCTCCGGTCTAGAAAACAGCGCCGACACAATGGCAACTTCCGACCGTCTAAGGGAATTTCACCCAAGGATCACGATCACCCCCAAGGAATTAACTATGCCTCTGGTGAGACCTAGCTACCCAGGTGCTTTCGCTCAAGGTCTTAGGGGCTCCCGCCCTCTAAGCCTTCTTCTTCCTTGGTGTGAGAGCCCAACAAATTAAGTCAGCACTCTCACACGAGCAAGATTACAACCACCTTAGCAGTTCATATCAAGCTCAGTCTCAAGCGCACAGCTCAAACAAGAGACATCAAGTGAAGGAGTGGTTGAGACAATGGCAAGTACAAGGCATAAATAGCTAAGGAGTGCCTTTGGCAGCCGAAGCGCACGCGCCTCGGCTAACCCGAAGCGCGCGCGCCTCGGCCGATGTCACTCCTTAAATTAAGGAGGTCATCCCCTCAATCAGGGAAGACATCCCCTGATCCAAGGCACATCTTGCATCTTCCAATCCGACCGTTGGATCAGCCCGAAACTTGGACAGCTGACAGTTTGACACCTGCTCTTTCCATTGGTACGGTCAGATTGACAATCTGAATAGCCATCATCAGAAAAACCCAGGGGACTTATCCTTGAACAAGGACAGTGCATGCCTGGTCTGTTGGACCGGACCCAGGGGACTTGCTCCACATGAGCAGTGCATGCCTGGTCCGTCCACTACTTGCCAATTCTGGAGACTAGTGGCCAAGGGGCATTCAAATAACAACACATTGTTTAGTTCTCTACCTGATTTATGGTGTTCGTGTAGTCAAGTCAAACGGCTTATTCTGTGTTGAAGTGAATAGTCAAGCACTGAGATACAAACTGTTACTTCATCTCCATTTTTGTAATGTGCCACATGGACCACCATCAAAACAACCACACCAATGGACAACATACACTTTGTCACCCAATTCTCTATCCCTACCAGAGCCACCTCCGATACTGACACAAGGAAGGAAGAAAAGAAAGAGATGGGAGGGAAAAGGAGACGCTTCTAACATTACCAATAGTGGTTTTGAAGGTTCTTTTGGTAGGTGTGAAGTTTGCTCCAATTGTAGAACTCTCATGGCCACATTAACTTTGAGATCATTCACGTTCAGATGTCCTTCGCACATAGTGTCCTTTTAGCTCGTGCAGGTTGGTCTTCTTCAAGATGAACATGTTTCCTGAACATACCTGCATAACTGTTTCCATACTTCCATACATGACTCTCATGAGATCTTGCTTTGTTGTACCATTCAACATGAAGTGAAAGCCTTCACACGGATCCTCGGATCCGTGGCACCTATCTTTGAATCAGGATCCATGATCCGGATCCTTGAATCTGGATCCAACCTCCTGGATCCGGCCGGATTCTACGGATCCTGGGCTGGGTCTGGGGGAAGGGAGGGGGATGCCGAGAGGTGTGGGCCAGCACCTAGTAATCATTCATGATACGCAATTGTGAACTTTCGAAAATGTTTGCATACCACCACTGTCAGTGCATCCATCGTGCTTGTACGTGTTGTACGAGGCAGATTCAACCATTGATTTGAAACATCAGAGAACCCTGTTGATCAAGCAATACACCGTTGGATGAGCAACCAGTCATGGGGGTCAAAACAAGTATCCACAGCTGGACACCGAGAGTGCTCCACGGTGCTCACTCTTGCACCCGGTTCATGCAAATGATGTTTTCATGGCAGAGGATGAAGCCACCAGTGAAGCAGCTGCACCTGTGGAGGAGAGGCCAACACCTGATGTAGAAGATGATGACTACAACAAAGATGATGTCGTTTTTGACAAGCAAAAGCAGGACTCCTACATATGGGGCTCATTCAAGAAGCTCGGCAGACTGCCCGCCCTTGCCATGTGCCTAATCTACACAAAAGACACAATGAAACCTGTCACTTTGAGCTGCAAGAATGGATTAACCAGGGCCATGTGGAAACACATGCGCCTCACACATGCCATCCGCTACTGTTAGCTCAAGGTAATGGTGACCACTGCCAAGATGGAGGAAGCGAGTGTCGTTATTGTAAAGGCCGAGAATACACCTCCAAACAACACAAAGAACTTGCAGCTAGCACGCGGGGTCACAGGAGTTGGTTCAAACAAAATTACTTCCACAGTCTGCTTTGGAAGCATGCTATTGACAAGAACCTTTTGCTCTTCTGGATCAAAAGCTTTCCGATTGCCAAGGCTTTTGCATATGCAAATCCCGCAGTAGAAGTGTCAGGGCACATAACTATTGCATGTGCTATACACATCGTTGCATGAGCGTACCGTGAATGAATGAAGACACATCTGGGAGCCGTGACGTCGGCCATCTTTTTTTCCATGGATGGCTGGACAGGGGAGGACATCATCAAGTACTTGGGGGTTACGGCCCATTGGATCGACGAGGCATACGGTGTGCATGCCATCACCCTCATCTCCCCGCCATCCACAAGGGGGCTACCATGGACAACCTCTTCCAACTCCTCAGAGCTGCGCTGTAGTAGTGGAGTTTATGGTGCCGCACATTTTGCTTGAACATGGACAACAAGAGTAAAAATGATTCCCTGGTTGACAACTTCCTCGTCCCTGGCAACGATGCTTTTGACAAGTCTGGCCACATCCGCTGTATGGGTCACGTGATGAATCTGGCTATTGGTGATCTGTTGAGGCAGCCACGTGTCTCTGCCATTCTACAGCAGGTGCATGCCATTGCTGCGTTTGTGATGTTGAGTCCTATATATGAGGAGTCTCTTGTTGCAGCTGTTGAGGTCGCATGCCTCAGAGAGGCAGCTGAGGCTGCTGAGGCAGCTGAGAATGCTGCAGTAATGGTGGCCGCAGCCGCCGCTTCCGCAACTGCCTAAGCACGTGCAAGTGGGCAGAATGAGACAACAGTGGACAGTTACATCGTCATCCACAACGGTTGCAGAAACAGGCAAGTACCCAATTCCAGTCTATTCATAATCCATGTCTTTCAGGAGGAATGGATGGCTAAATCAGTGTCTCTATACATGGTTTATGCAGCCTCCACATCCACTACCGCCACACCATCGGAGACCGCAAGCAAGCAGACAGAGCCACGGCGTAGTAGCAGACCCAGGTAAGAGCCAAACATCCTGGAGGCAGCACTGGAGGGCGCAGGAGCAGACATGTTCATGGAGCACAAATAACCCCCAGTGCAGGTTGCACCATCATCTCTAGAGCAAGAGGTTGAGTGCTGGGCAAAGGAACCAAACAAGGGACGTAACTGCAAAGTGCTGGTGTACCTGAAGAAGAACCAGACTGCTTTCCCCACGTTCCTCCTAGGTGCACTTGACCTGCTGGCAGTTCCAGCTACAAGTGAATCCTCTGATATGAGAGCTGCTGGTCAAGGTGGTGATTATATCATCATACTAATGTTTGATGTGTCAGGATACGGCCCCCGGGTGGAGGCAGATCCAACGTGCCCCGACGGTTCTGTACTTGGTGATCACGGCTTTCTGTTTTGGTGCAGGTTCTGAGTGTAAGCGTGAGCTTTCTGGTCGCCTCACGCTATGTTTCCGGGAGTCGAAGGGAGTTGTGAGACAGTCACTTTTGCGAAGGGAATAACACAATCTTCGCATTAGTTTTAAAACATGGCCATGATCTAAATTTTTTTAGGGCTATTCATGAGCTCTCCAACACACCAAACCATGCGCGATTTGGATCACCGTAGCTCACGGTACGTCAGCCAAAACAGAGCACCCCAAACAAGCCGCTCAGTCGGCGGCGTGCACCACGTCGTCCGTCGAGGTGCCCTCACACAACAAGGACCAATCAAAACGCCATTGCGGAGGCGCAGATGTCCCTACACATAGTGGCGGTGTTCCTCGCGCCTTTGGGGTCTGTTTTGATGAGTTAATCATCAAGTTTGGTCATGAGGATTGATGTGGTTCAAAACCTGTTCGCGGACCTACAGTCAGAATTGGCCGTGCAAAGGTGGGGGGTGCACCTCCCAGAAAAAAAGGAGGGGCACCAGTCCGATCCCGAGCACTGCGACTTTCTTGTCCACTGCACCCAAATTGCCCCTGTATGGACGTTTAGCCAAGGAGAAAAGCTTCCTTGGGGTTCATGGGCGCTTCGGGATGACGGCTGGAGCTGTATATTCAGGCAAGGGCACTTTGGGAGGCCGTGACCCCCACTGGCGGTGCTACCAGCGGCAGTCACATGTGGAGCACTCAAACGACCATAACTCAATAGTTTCTCTACGGATTGAGGAGTTCTTTGGTGTGTTGGAAAACTCGTAATGTGTACTACATATTGCATGTGTTATTCATGTGATTTTTCCTTAGTAGAGGGTTTCAGGTTATCAAGGGGCTCTTGGCTGGCTCATAGCAGCTGGTACACAAGGAAGCCTAAGGGTTTTTTAGGCATGCCAATCTTATCTAAGGACTATGTAGATTTACTTTTGCTCATTTCTTAATTCTATGATTTTTTTCCCTTGTCCAAAAATCTTTGTGCTACAAGAATTGCCTAACACATGTCCATCCTATCCTAGAATTAGCGTATCTTGGTTCAAATGTTGTGGGGAGAGTCGCAGGACGGGAACCTTGGTCACTGGCAACGGTCTTGCTACTAGGAAAGGGTCTTGCGGCAGCTCAAGGGTTGGTCGATCACACCAAGGGGTCAAGGGTTGGAAGGTTTATCCCAAGGCCTTGGCGTGTGATCATCACGCCGTGTGCCCCTCAGTTCACATTTAGTTTCAGAGCACGTGGGCGTTTGCTGGGCCTTGCAAGAACCCAAGGGACGCAATAGACTTACCCCAACTGCGCTTGGCCAGAATTCCTTTATCACAACCCGAATCGTGGCGACAGCAGCATTTGATGGGACCTTCCTCATGGAGGAGATCTAGTGTGCTTTGAATGAGTTAGGCCAAGAGAACTAGTAGCCGTGTGGAGAGGTTGAGGCGAAGTATGTCGGCCAAGGGAGCAGTGTGTTCGGAGGTGTGGCATTGGTATCCGCACCTGCCTTTCGACGGCCCAAGCCAAAGGAGCTAGAGTTCTACACCAACAAGGGTAGTGCACGAGTGTGGCTCTTCACGGTGAACCAGTACTTCTCTCCGTTGGACGTTCCCTTAGGAGAAGATGCCACAAGACTGGAGTATACACCTATACTGCTCCAAGGAATGATACTAAAATGGTGGTTAGCATTGTGCCGGCGGAACGCCGCTGGGTTGCCAGATGGATTGGGGGCCGGACAACGGCTTCAGCCATTACAGAGTCTACTGCTGTGGAGGGAAGTGCAGCTCAGTACGTAGGCGTTGACGGGGACGCCAGAGACGCGGGAGCAGTTTGAGACGATGATCCAGGCTTGTTTCGACCTCCTCAATGGCAGCCGAGTTGCACGGGACAAAGTTAAACACGTCAAGTAAGGCGGACCGGTCCAGGACTACACAACATGCTTTGTGGCTTTGGTGGTGTACATCGACGACCTCTTGGACGTGGAGGCGCACGATCACTATCATGACGGCATGAAGCTACACGTTCAATGTGAACTCATAGTGCTCGGGTTGCCGACCTTTGTGGAGCTGGTTTTGGTGGCAGAATGCATCAACACAATAAGTTAAAATGCGTATCCAAACAGCTACAAAACACAAACACGGGTGGAGCAGCCAATTCAGGCTATGCCCATGGAGGTGGATGCAATCCAAGCTAGGAAGCGGGGCACGGACGGGCAATAGGGGTGTTGGGCTTGTGGTGAGGAGAGTCATCACAAGCGCGATTGCCCCAAGTGCAAGGCAAAACAAAGAAATGGGTAGCAATAGTGAGGACAAGACGACCTTCTACTGTAAGTCTTTTGTCCGCAAAGGACAGCACCGGTCCTGAAAGGCTTTCATAAATTAAGGAACTGCCTCAAGTGTTGTTGCAGGATTAAGGTGAGACCCAAAAGTTTTCAAGGAATATCCTAGAGCTAGTTCTTCAGATTCCTAAGGGGATTTTCAAGGGTCAGATGAAGCTACGCAGTCTGATGGACCGCGACACGAGCCATAGCTTCTTCAATGACAGGTTGGTGATGAGGTTGGAGCTTGCACGGCAGCCGAGAATGTCGGCCAAGGCGCGGTAGGTTTCCGGAGAGGTGGAGTCCGGCAGGCCTCTCGTCAAGTACAAGGTCCACATGGGTGAGTTGGTGTGTGACTTGGAGTTCAACACTTGTCCTATGGATGATTATGAGTGCTTGATCAGCTGATACTGGTTGCACGCATGGAATCTGGATGTAGATTGTGTTGAATGTTTTTGCCCCTTGTTCAGTGTTGTAGGACGGATCACAAATGCTCTGTCTCTTGTGGAGGTATGACCCCTAGATCCGTTGTAGTGTGACTCAACTATGCCCTGTCTCTTGTGAGATATGACCTATGAGTACACCATGTGGGTGAGTGGTTACCTTGGCCATTTTGTTGATTTGGCCAAGTGAGAGGTCATAAGTTCAATCTTGGCTCCATGCACATTTTGTTTGCTGTGGAAGCTTCCAAGAAAGAAAGTCCGTAGCTTCTTGGATGCTACATGGTTGGTCTGTCACCTCGACACTAGGATGCTTATGTGTCAAGCCCACAGTGCAAGTCTATTGGTGATGTGGCTGGTTCAGGCCACTTCCCATGAATGTGCTTTTGAGTTCTAGGGCTGGACAGACAGCTATAAAAGGATTGGTCTTGCATGCTGATCAATTAACCCTTGCTTAATTCTCTCTTGCGTATTGAAAACTTGAGCTCTTCTTGAGATGTAGTGCTAAGGCGTTAGTACTCTTGAAGGTGAAGTGTATGCCTCATTAAGTTTGGGGTGCATGACACATGTCAAAAAAGGAAGAAGGCTTAAAAACCTTTGTGAGCTTTTCGGTTTCCCTGCTTCTCTACCATAGGTGGTTAGCTCAGTAGCTAACATATCGGAGGTGCCACTGGGTGGTCGTATAGGTGGTCAGAAAAGTCTCACTTTACAGGTGTAGTGAGGTGAGGGGAAGGAGTCAGATGTTGTGGAATTGAAGAAGCAGTTGTGCGTCATTGACTTTTCGCAGTTGAAGCAGTGTGAGCACAAGGGTGGGCAGGTTTTCTGCGCTTGGGTGTGCCCACAACACGCAGCAGAGTAGCAGATTGCAGTGGTTGAATTAGTGGAGGGGTAGCCAGTGGAAGGCGCGGGAGCTCGAGAGTTTCCTCCTGGTGTTGGGGAGGTGCTCAAAGAGTTCGGGGATGTTTTTTTGGAGGAGTTGCCAAAGGGGATGTCGCCACGGTGCGGCATCGACCACATGATTGATGTGGTTTGAAGGTCGTCAGCGATGGTACGGACTTACAACCGCATGAGCAACGCGGAGCTTGCGTAGTTTGCAGAGCTCAAAGATTTTTTGGGGGAGTTAGTGGACCAGATTTCTTACGGCCATCGGTGTCTCCATACGCTACGTCAGTGCTGTTCGTCAAGAAGAAATTGGGAGAGCTGCAGATATGCATGGACTTACGGGCGCTCGAAAACATTATGGTGAATAATTGTTACCCGTTGCAATGGTCCAAGGATTTGTTCAACCAGCTGCGAGGCGCGCGTGTCTTTAGCAAACTGGACCTGGGGTCGAGGTATCACCAAATCCGCATTGTGGAGGAGGATGTGGCAAAGACCAAATTTTGGACATGCTATGGGCATTTTAAGTGTCCCGTGATGCCACTTGGGCTAACGAATGATCCTGCTACTTTCATGGCATAGATGAACAAGGTGTTCCATCCGTACTTGGACCTGTTTGTGGTCGTCTTCCTCGATGACAACCTTGTGTGCTGGCGGACAATGGAGGAGCACTGAGAGCACCTGCGGGCGGTGATGGAAGTGATGAGAAAGGGGCAGCTGTTCACCAAGCTCATGAAGTGTGAATTCCCCACACAGGAAGTAGATTTCCTTAGGTACATTGTTAGCGGGAGGGTGATCTGCATTGTCCAAAGAAGATGGAAGCAGTGAGGGAGTGGCTAGAGCCAGCGTGTGTGTGTGTGTGTGTGTGTGTGTGTGTGTGTGTGTGTGTGTGTGTGTGTGTGTGTGTGACATCTAGGTTTTTCTGGGTGCTAAGGACTACTATCGGAGGTTTATGTAGGGGTACGCGGCAGTGGCAGCACCCTTGACAGAATTACCCAGGAAGGGATGCCAATAGGAGTGGGGTGGAAAGGAGGGGCAATTCTATGGTATAATGAAGGCTTCCATGTGTGAGGCATCAGTGTTGGTGCACTTAGACACGAGCAAGAAGTATGTGTTTGCGACGGACGCAAGTGACTATGCGATCGGCGGGAGCTGATGAAGGATCAAGGAAAGGGGTTGCAGTCCATCGTGTACTACTCCAAAAAGATGAAAGGGGTTGAGCTTAACTACCCAATCCACAAAAAGGAGATGCTTGCGGTGGTCCATGCCTTCAAGCGCTAGAGGTGCTACCTTGAGCCGCGGTGGTGTATGGTGCACACGGACCATTATGCGCTCAAGTACCTCAAGTCACAGCCAAACCTGAATTGTTGTCAAGCACGGTGGATGGAGCTATTGGAGGACGTATTTGACTACAAGATCCAGTACAAGCCAAGGAGAATCAACCTAGGGAACCCACTCTCGTGTCACCTAGACTTGGGTGTGCATGCGATCATGGTGGGTCCCCGATCATCTGTAGCCTGTTTGCCCACCGGCATGCAGAGGACCAGGACTTTGCCGGGAGTACGGTGAAGGGGTGTGAGTGGGATGGCGAGTATTGGTGACGTGAGAAGGGGAACCAGATTGTGGTAACGCGAAGCGCGTGATTGCGATAGCTATTGTTGGAGGAGGCGCACAACTTGTATTACAGTGGTCATTTTGGCCATGACAACACCTTCAAGATGCTTGGGCACCAATATTGGGTGGGCGACGATGGGAGTAGATTGCAATGAGTACGTGAGCAGCTGTGACACATGCCAAAGAATCAATTTGTGGAGGGCATAGATGCTAGGAGAGATGCAGCCGCTACCGGTGCCAGAGTACCTATGGACGGACATCTCACTGGATTTTGTGGGAGATCCTCCATGGGGCACAACAGGCAAGACCATGGTGGTGGTGGTGGTGGTGGTAGTGGTGGTGGACTGGTTTTGCAAGATGGTGCACTTCATTCCATGTGCGGCAAAGGTCATGTCAATGGAGATGGCTCAACTTCTCTTGCAACACGTTCTCAAGCTTCATGAGGTGTCAAAGTGCATGGTCTTCGACCTTGACCTACACTTTGCATCCCAGTTTTGGGAGGAGCTGTTCATGAATCTAGGCACCCATGTGGCTCTTTCATCAGCCTACCATCCCCAAACAGATGGCCAAACTGAGAACACCATTCAGACCATGGAGTAGCTCTCATGGGAGATCATGGAGCCAGATGGCAAAGGATGGGAACGCGAGCACCCGGTGGCTGAGTTTTCCTACAACTCAGCAGTTCATGCCTCAATGAGGATGCCCTCCTTTGAGGTGGTGTATGGGGTGTGGCCTGCATGTCCCTCAGACATGGCGACGGGATCGGACTTATTCGCAGCACATCAATTTGCAAATGACCTCACGGAAGTGTGGCAGAGCATACGTGAGGTGCTTCACAAGGCGCAGCAGTAGAGGAAGCATCAAGTGGACAAGCACCGGACAGCCATGGAGTTCTCGGTAAGGAAAAAGGTGCTACTGATCTTGCAAAACCTGTAGCTGGTAGGGGTAGACAGCGACAAGCCGAAGCCTCGGTGGGTGAGCCCATTCTTGGCCAAGGAGAAGCGGTCCGCTATGAGCTATGAGTCCGAGCTGTCGGACCACTACGGGATTCATCTCATATTTCATGCTTCTCTCTTCAATTCCCACAAGGCACCAAATGTGCGGTTTTCAAAGCAGGGACAAGTAAGAACAGTGAACTGTTCTTGGTGGAGGGTGAGAAGAATACATGGTGGAGAAGATTCTTGGGCACCGAGGTAGCGGATGGCACTACCTGGTGCAATGGCTTGGCTATGGGCCAAAGCTCAACTATTGGATCCTCCAAGCTGATTTCCATCGGGGAGGTATCGTCAACACGGTCCTTCGAGCATACTAGGAGTGGACCGGGACGGTGCACCCTTGTAAGGGGGGTGATGTTATGGGAGCCACATCCAGGCGGTGATTACGCTATCAAGCTATTGTCAGCTGCATTTTTTAATGATTTGATCATATTTCACATTAAAAACCGTGTGAAATGGATCCAAGAACCGGGTCATTTGGTACAAGTATGAGAACGATACGACCGTGCAAAGGTGAGAGGCACACCTCCAGAAAACAGGAGACGTGCCGGTTCGACCCCAAGCATGGCGGAGTGACTTTCTCACCCAATGCAGCCTAAACATTCCTAGATGGATACTTAGACAATGAGGCAAGGTTCATTTGGACCCATGGGCACTTTGGGATGGCAGTTGGAGCTGCATTTGCAAGAAAGAGCTTCGGGTGGCCTAGACCCCCCCTGGCAGTGTTGCCAGGGGCAATCATGCGTGGAGCATTCAAACGGCCATAATTCAATCATTTTCCATGGATTGATGTTCTTTGGTGTGTTGGAAAGCTCTTAATGCTTAATACACAATGCATGTGTCATTTGTATGAGTATACATTATCAATGCACCGGATAGCAACGGTCTAGAAAACGGGTTCCGACATGGGAGGCCGCCAACCGCTCTTGGTATTGCAACCAAGATAACATATCACCCTCGAACGAGGGATCCACACTTTAGGTTCGTTTGGTTTGCAACCTCACGAAGTCCGCATGTTGGTCTTTAGTGTCTACCTTTGGTTGGACACTCTGTGAGGAGTCTCAAAGGCAAGAATTGTAAATGGATGCATGCAAGGTACAGGCTTTTATACTTGTAGAGCTTTGCTAAAGCTTCTGCTTGTAGTGGCTCCACTGGAGCCAACCTCAACCTACTGTCCTACTTGGCGCGTCCTTAGACCGCCAAGTGTCATCCTCAAGGCAGGCTCTAGTAAGCTTCCTAGAAGCTTCCTCTCCTAGTTTTGGCCACAAAGAAAGTTGCGGCCGTCGCGGGGATTGAACCCGTGACCTCTCGTTTGAGACTCCGGTGCCTATTCAACCAAGCAAAAAAGGTATGGTTCCTATGATGAGCCACAAGGGAAGTACCCATTATGGGCAGTGCATTCCTGTTCCATCTTAGAACAGACCAAGGGGACATACTCCATAGAGCAATGCATGCCTTGTCTGTATGTGTAGCTAGCCAGCTAGGGAGTGGACAGGGTGCATACTATTTCAACAAATCTCTCCCTTGCACCTTTGTCCATCTGTCGCTTAATGGCTCCATCAATGCCTTGGGGCTCACCCTTCCTTTGCCGCACTCCTCATGCCGAATCCACATATGCCTGCATTGTGCAAGTTGCTCTCCAGTGGTTTGGTCATGCATTCAGCAAGCATGCTCTTCATTCCACAGTGCTGCAAGTCCACCACGTTCTTCATGACGAGATCACGTGAGTAGTGGTGATGTATGTTGATGTGCTTTGTTTGCCAGGAGATGATCTCGCCTTCAGCCATCAAGATGGCACTCATGTTGTCCACGTGTACGACCATGGCGTCCTTCTGCGGCACTGTCGTTTCGCCAAGTAGGCTGCGCAACCACTAAGTCTCCTTGCACAACTCAGACAGAGCAACGTACTCTGCCTCAGCCGTGGACACGAAAACACACTCCTGCTTCCTGCTGGCCCATGAGATGGCAGCGCCATTCAAGATGCACACGTATCCAAAGGTGGATTTCCTGTCGTCGAGATTTCCTCCCCAGTCAGCATTGGTGTAGCACTTCAGGCGAAGGGGTTCCGTTCCTTCTTGGCCTGCAAGGACGAAGTCCATGTGACGTGTCTTCTGCAGGTAGCGCAAGATACGCTTGACTGCCTTCCAATGTTGTGGCCCAGGGTTGGCCATGATTCTGCTCACTTGTCCCACAGCATAGCAGATGTCCGGACAAGTCCCTACCATGGCGTACATGATGCTACCCGCGACGGACTGGTAGGGGATGTCTTGCATCTCTCTTTGTTCTGCTTTGTTGCTTGGCGACATGGAGGCCTTCAGCTTTGTATCGGTCGTCATTGGGGTGCTGACAGGTTTGCAGTCTTCCATGTGGTAGCGCTTCAGTACCTCACCGATGTATTTGGTTTGGTTGAGTTTGATGGTGCCTGCTACTTGGTTGCGGTGGATGGCAATCCCGAGGTAGCACTCGAGAGGACCCTTTTTTGTTTTTGAACCTTTTGCTCAGGTCAGAATTCAGCTCATCCAGCAGCTCGACCGAAGACAAGCAGATGATCAGATCATCCACGTAGAACGCAACTAGCATCAGCCCTCTCCCATCATCGTGCACGTACATGCTTGGGTCATTCTGGCAATGCGCAAAGGAGAGATTGGTCATGAAACCATCCATCTCTTTGTACCACATCCTTGGGGCCTATTTCAGCCTGTTGAGCACTTTCACCAACTTGCACACCCTGCCCTTGGGAGCTTCGACTCCTTTGGACACCTCCATCAGCAGTTCCTTGTCAAGATTCCCATAAAGGAAAGTTGTCCTGACGTCCATCTGGTGTATCTCCCGGTTCTTTGCGGCTGCAATGCCAAGAAGAGAGCGGATGGAGGCAAAGGTCACGATGGGTGCGAATGTCTCATCGTACTCGGAGCACGTGCGTTGAGAGAACCCCTTAGCCACTACCCTTGCCTTGAACTTGTCGATGCTGCCATCTTTTCTTCTTCTTCACTCGAAAGACCCACTTGGATCCCACCACGTGGGCCTTGTCGGGTCTATCCACCAGCACCCACGTGCCATTCTCGGCAATGGACGTGAGCTCGCTGTCCACTGCCTCCTTCCACTAGGACGCATCTGGATCATTCATCGCCTCCGCCCCTGCGGATGGCTCTCCCTGAACCATGAATGACCAGCTAAGGCCGGTCCAATCATCCTCATACCCAAAGGTGCTTTCTTTGGTTGCAAACTGTGCCGAAGTGCTGGTACGGCTTCTTGCTTTGATGCTGGTGCTTCCACAGGTGGTGATTTGTCGTCATCGTCGTCGTCAAAAGAATCGTCAGACTCCAAGTCAGACTCGAAAGCCCCAGACACCTCGGTATCCGCGTCCATGTCAGATGTTGCGTCATCCTCCGCAACCACTCTCCCATTCCCACCACCTGCTGGTAAAGCGAGCCAGTTGTTGGGTGCTTGGTCTTTGGACTCAAGCAACACTATCCACTCTCCCGCTTTGGGAGCGAGGTTCGAGTCCATCAGCTTTCCCTTTTCAAGGGTGCATTTGTCAAACACGAAGTCGCAACTCCTCATGAGCTTGCCTGCTGCCTGGCACAAAGCCGATAGGCTTTGTGTGATGTGTCGTACCCAACCATGACGCACTTCCTGGAACGTGCGTTGAGCTTGCCTCCACCTTCTCCCGACTGGATCTTCACCCATGCAGTTGACCCAAACACCTTCAGATGAGATGCCTTGGGTTTCTTTTCCGACCATGCTTCCTATGGGGTCTTCGGCTGCTTGTCCTGCTCCTTTCCACGCTTCCGCAAGGCGGTCGTTGGAGTGAGGTTCAAGAGGCAGCAAGCCATTGCTGCATCAGCCCAAAAGCTAGGTGGGAGCTTGGCGTGAAAGAGCATGCTTCGTACCATCCCGAGCAGGGTCTGCTTCATCCTCTCGGCAACGCCGTTGCTTTGGGGGTTGTAAGGAGTGGTTTTCTTCTGGCGGATGGCATGATGCTTGAGCCAAGGCTTGCTTGCCTCGTACTCACCCCCATTGTCACTTCGGAGCATCTTCACCTTCTTGGACGTTTGCCGCTCCACCATGGCGACAAACTCGAGGAGTTTCTCCTTGACCTCTCCCTTTGTTTTGAGGAAGTAGATCCACAACTTGCGGCTATGGTCATCAATGAAGGTCAGGAAGTACTTGCTTCCTCCGTTAGACGGTCTGCGGAAGGGTCCACACACATCACTATGTATCAGTTCCAAGACATGCTCTGCTCGTTGACCTCCTCCAACAAATGGCTTCTTCTTCGCCTTCACTTGGAGACATGGTTCAAACAATGTACACCCTTCGCCATGCTTCATGGTGTACCCTTCCATTCTGTGGACTGCCTCTTGCTCCTGCATCTTATGCATTGTGCTGTTGGCCACGTGGCCAAATCGCCGGTGCCACAGCTCAACGTCAGTGTCCTTGGTTGATGTGGCGGCCGCAATGGTCGCCGGCGGTGCATCCTTTGGCTCCGGTACCACTGTCTTCGTGGCACATGCGAGTCCCTCATCCGACGCCTTGGTGAATTTGGCTTGAAGAAGGTAGAGGCCGTTGAATCTTGTAACTTGAAGCATGAGGTCGTCTTTGGTGTGCAAAATCTGGATGTCCTCGTTGTTTAGGGCCACAGCTTCCTTGTTGGTGAAAACCACTGTCATGTTGTTATTGGTGATTTGAGAGACGGACAGCAAGTTGGCTGCGAAGGAGGGCATGTACACCACCTTTTGAAGGTTGACCGCCTTCTCCGCACCGTTCACGTTGAACGTGATCACCTTGTCCCCTTCGCCCATGGCTTGGACGACGCCGCCGTTTGCACACTTGATGCGCATGACAGATACGGCCATGGAGACGAATCCACCCTTCTCATTTGATGAGTGGTGGTTGGTGCCCGAGTTAAGGGCAAATGCCCAGGGCCTAAGGATCGCTGCGCCCTTCAGGGGCAGCCCCCTAGCCATCATGTTGGCGAGCTCCTTCTTCTCCTTTCCACCTTTGTTCCCGCCTTCTTTCTTGGGACTATGGCAGTCCCTAGCCCAGTGCCCAGCCTTGCCACAGTTGTGACAGTTGCCGGGCTTCTTGGAACTCTTCCCGCCACCATTTCCTTTCCCTCCACCGCCACCCCTTCTGCTGTTGCCTTGACTAGAGCAAGAGCTTGCACCTTGTCCACCGAAGTGAGAGGCATAGGCTGAGATGTTTGCCTCACTGCCAGTGCGTCGCATGGACTCGTTGCGGACGTGTTCGACGACAGCCTCGTACGTCAGATCTGCCTCCTTCCAACCGCCAAATACGGTGAGTGGACCCCCAGCCTTCCGACAGCGCCGTTAGAATGATCATGGCACGGATGTTGGAGTCGAGATTCTATTCCATTTGCTGGACCTCCTGCAACACATTGTTGAATGACTACAAAAATTTGGGTATCGATTCTCCTTCGCTCACCCTCATCAACATCAACCTTTGGAAGATGAAGAGTCGGTTTGCTAGGGCGTTCGATTGATGCACACGTGAGAGCTTTGCGTAGGCCTCGGCAGCCAACGCGCATCCAGTGATGTGGGAGTGTTGATTCTCATTGATGGACGTCACAAGAATGGCGAGAGCCATGTTGTTCTTTATCGACCATACTACAAGGTCAGCCGCATACGTCGTCACAGTCGCATCGGCGGGTGCTGTCTCGTCGGCCTCAACAAAGCAGAGTAACCTGGTTTGTAACCTCACGAAGTCCGCATGTTGGTCTTTAGTGTCTACCTTTGGTTGAACACTCTGTGAGGAGTCTCAAAGGCAAGAACTGTAAATGGATGCATGCAAGGTACAGGCTTTTATACTTGCAGAGCTTTGCTAAAGCTTCTACTTGTAGTGGCTCCACTGGAGCCAACCTCAACCTACAGTCCTACTTGGCGCGTCCTTAGACCGCCAAGTGTCATCCTCAAGGCAGGCTCTAGTAAGCTTCCTAGAAGCTTCCTGTCCCAGTTTTGGCCAAAAATAAAATTGCGGCCGTTGTGGGGATTGAACCCGCAACCTCTCGTATGAGACTCCGGTGCCTATTCAACCAAGCCAAAAAGGTACGTTTCCTATGATGAGCCACAGGGGAAGTACCCATTATGGGCAGTGCATTCCTGGCCAATCTCAGAACAGACCAAGGGGACATACTCCATGGAGCAGTGCATGCCTTGTCTGTATGTGTAGCTAGCCAGCTAGGTAGTGGACAAGGTGCATACTATTTCAACATACATCAGTAGAAGGCTTTGGAGCAGTGAGGGGCTCACGGCTGGCTCATAGGGGCTGGTACATATGGAAGCCTAGGGATTGTTCGAGGCATGTCAATCATAGCCAAGGACAATGTAAACTTCCTTGTGCCGATCTATGAAGTCTATGGTTTCTTTCCTTCCCCAACACTCCTTTTACTCCAAGTATTGCCTAGCACACTTCCATTTGGTCCTACAAGTCTTTTATAGTGTACCTTGGTGCAAACCTTGCCAGAAGAGTAGCACGGCAAGAACCTTTGTCACTAGCAGCGGTCTTGTCACTAGGAGAGGGTCGTCTGGCCAAGGGTTGGCCGGACACACCAAGGGGTTAAGGGTTGGGAGGTTTGTCCTAAGGGCTCGGTGTGTGACCATCACGCCGGGCGCCCCTCGGTTCACACCCTTGAAGAGACTCTTCTCTCTAGGGCGTAACATCATCACAGATTTCATAGTCCCTTGTGGAGCTAACAATTGAGAACCTGATGCTGGTAGAATCTTTGATAAAAGATCTAAGTCCAGTGTCTTTTCCGGTCGTCCCATATGGTGATGTTGCTCCCGAGTTGGAAGTAGAAGAGAAGTTGATGAAGGAGCGTTGTCGTAGTGTTGAAAATGACCAGATGGATGTAGATGATGAAGGAGATGAGGGAGATGAAGAGGATGGCAAAGAGGGAGAGGGTACATAGGGTAAAGAGGGTGGTGGGATGGAAGAAGTGGTGAGATCAGCAGAGACATAATCTCAGCACATAGGCTAGAGATCCATGCCCTTAGTTCCATAGCTACTGCTTTTCATTAGACAAGCTTTGACTTGTGAAAAGTAGTGGTTTTTCATTCCCTGACATCATGTAGTTGTCACATTAGCGTACATAATCACATGTTTGAAGAAAAAAAAAAGAAATTTGGCACATGTGTAGAAATCGACTACGTAGAGCTGGAGAACAATGAGCATGGAAAGTTTTGGTAGCCAGAACCATGAATCCACATGGACGGATTTGTGGATCTCAAGGATGTGCACATCCAAGATACGGATCCACAGATCCAATTCCATGTTGGGGATTCAACATCCGAATCCGGATCCTCCTCAAGATTTGCGGATAGGATCCGTGTGCAGCCTCAATGACGTGTAATACATGCCTCACCATGCTTCATCTCTGCTCTCTCTTCTTTGTTCCCACTCTATTCATGCATATGTGCTCAGCAACAAATCCATTTCATCAAAAGAGGTTGTTGCATGTGTGCTTGTTTCATGTGTACATAGAAGTCATAGCCAAGTCTGAACCAAGGATAGCCCAGTCCTTACATGGCTGCTTACATCAAACTGTTCAAGATCAACGGTCGTAAACATATTCAAGGAAAGCTCCATATCCTGTGTTGACCCCTGTTTTTGCACTCCAATGGAGGCCATCCACTCTGATCCCTTGATATATAGTAAAGCTAAAACGTAGCCACAGTCCTTTATGTTTTGACCGTCTTAGATGATCTTTATTGAATGTTCTTAAGCAATAGGGCATGCCATTAAAGTTTTGTTGCCATTGCAACAAGATTGTGGCGGGCTATGGTGGAGCATTAATCTCCAAGTCCTTTTCTCTATTCTTTTGGCAAGTTTCCTTTTGGTGTAGTTCAAAACTCTGCCACGATCAGGGTTGAGCACCCAACATGGACATTTGCCACACTTTGACTGGAAGATGTACCCAAATGATAGAACTGCGACATGGAGGACCCAAATTTCCCCAGATTCCTTCAAAAGTGAAGCCTTTTCATACATGGCATGGATCTACTAGTATACTATGCATGGCCTTCTGTCACATCATGCCATCTCGCAATAATTGAAATATCTTGTTGCATTCATCTAGTAGACTACAAAACATTTTATTGTTTTAGTCAAGAGTCTAACTTTGATAACTTAAAACATCACATAATGTACTAAAGAACTGAGGTAAGCAATTAACTTTATTCCACATGTGTGCTTTATGAATAACATGAATATCATGAGGAAACACCAATTCATATAACTTCATAATCAAATAGTTAATCAGCATCCTCCTAGAATATAGGGCCTACTTGCAAATTTTTGGCTCATCGAAGGGCAGTACACCAATACGTTGTCCCTTGTTCAAGCATATGTACACCTATCACCTGCATCTCAAATCCAAGATACGATAGTTCTAGTACCTAGATTACACATTGTTATCCAATCAGAGATATAATGTAATGTACATGAATCCATCTTCTGCACAAAAGTCTTCAGGGTCAACAGAATAGCGTCAAGATTTTGCTGGAGGATTTCTCCCTTCCATATCACTCTTGTGACAATCATCATCAACGACTCGTATAAGAAGACTTGAGACTTTAGAGTCTCTGGAGGTCCACTTTTGTTTTGAACTTCCCCCTCCTTTTGCGTCCCAAACAAGGGGGAATAATACCTAGAACTCATAAGTGAGAAGATGCGTGGAAGCTTCCTAGCAACTTAGCCACTGACTAGGCGTCAACGCCTTGTCTGGCTCTGACGACAGTCACAAGTCGTACACACAACGGCAAGGGTCTGGCTAGGAGACACAACAAAAAGTGTCAGAATGCTTCAATAGCAGTTGCAGAGAGAGATGACAAATGACAGGTCCATGGCATAAGTACCTGTCGTGGCGCACGGGGGGTGTCGCATGCGGCAGCACAAGATCTGTCCTAAAACCGGCCCAAAACCACTGTTTTGGTCGTAACTCTGCATAGACAAGTCAGAACGATATGTCTTCTGAACCTAGACGTACAAAATCACAATCAGAACGCTACAACTGGTCACATGCATGCATCCAACTTCAAATTGTGGACACACTATGCAAAAAAATGCAAGTCAGGCCCACGGCCAGTCCACCGATGACATCCTACGTGCTGTAGAAAAACTACGGAAGGTCCCGGACAGCGTCGAGGACTCTGGGGCGGTCGTCGGTCAGCTCCGAGTAGGTGGTCCATCACCAGATGATGCAATGGCGCCACCTGGGTCCGCATCAGGGATTTGCACGAGCATGGACACGGCCGAGTGGTAACGATGAAGTGTACAAGTCGACAGGTACGTCACAAATCACAACACCCCCCCCATGACCTAATGCTACGCATGTCCATACAGGTGCAGCACTGAAACGAGTGCAACAATGAGTGCAGATATAGTCATGACACATGCATAGACCCATCCCGCACTCAACCACTCTCAGGTAAGGGGCATAGCCCAACAGATCGAATGACCACCAGAAACTTCCCGCGTGCCAGTGCCTTCTTCACGAAATCAGCATGATGCATATTAGTGCCAACCCATATGACGCAGATCATGTGTATCTCCACTAGATCACACACGAAGTAATGCTAAACTGCAATGTACTATGTGCGAGCATGAAACGCACTAGAGTTCTCCGTGATGTCGAGAGTACTCCGGTTGTCGCATCGAATCACAATGGCAGGCAATGACTAACCCAGCTCAAGGAACAAGCGCTGCAGCCACACTACCTTAGCAGCCCCAACACCTAGAGCAACATACTTTGCCTCCAATGAGCTACGTTCAATGTCGCTCTGCTTCCCACTACACCAACACCAAGACATAGGGGTACCATCGAGAAAGAACAGGTAACCAGTATGACTGCGTCCATCTGACTCCAAGCCTAGTCGCAATCGGTGTAGCCGTCAAGAACCACCAAACACTGCCGACAAAAGCAGAGTCCAAGGTATGTTGTGGAGACCACGTACCGCACCACTTGCACAATTGCATGAAGGGCTCAAGTACGTGGAGCTTACGAGAACTGTACAAGGAAGTTGATGGCAAAAGCAATGTCGAGGCGTGTGGTAGTGGTAAGGTACATCAGTGATCCGATGAGACGGAGTACAAGGTCACATCCACCGTCTCCCTCAGCTGTGTCAGATCGTCCACCTTCAGGGCATCTTGCACGTCAGGTGTGAGAGGTGTGGAGGTCAAGGCACTGCACCAAGGAGATCACTAAAACGCTCCCCCACAACACGTGTGTATTGGGCCTAATGTTGCACAAGTGTCCGACATTTGCGGTCTCGCAAGATCTCCATGCCAAGAAACACCGCTCGAGGACTAAGATCCTTCATCCTATAGGGAGTCTGGAGGACCGCGTTGGCCTCCTTCACGGCCTCCATGGATGGAGATGTGATCAGAAGGTCGTCCACATATACCAACATGGCGCTTAACCGCTTAGGCCTCCGTCAGATAAAGAGAGAGGGATCTGCCTCGCTCTGTACATATCCCGCATGAGTCAAGGTGCCACTAATCTCCTAGTTCCAGTACCAAGGAGACTGCTTCAGGCCGTACAAGGACTTGCGCAAGTGCCAGACCTTGTCAATGTCCTCAAAGCATGGTGGCTGAGCCACGTAAATCTCCTTATCCAGGGAGCCATGGAGGAACGCATTGTTCTCGTCCATTTGATGCAGTTCCCATTCATGTTGAGCCACCACATCAAACAGAGCACGAGCTGAGATCATGCGACCAACGAGGGCAAAGGTGTCATTGGAATCAATGCCTTCAATATGAGAATAAACCTTGATGACCAAGCGGGCCTTGTGGTGTTCCAATGAGCCATCCGGCTTCACTTTCTTGCAAAAGCCCCGCTTGACCTGAATAGCCTTCCTCCTAGGTGGAAGGTCGACTAGCTCGTAAACTCCATTCTCTCGGATGGCACAAAGCTCATCCTCACAAGAAGCATGCCAAACATTTGCCTCCTCTCTTGAGAGAGCTTCCCTCAGTGTGCCCGGATCAGGCACCATAGAGGGAGAGCTCTGAGTGGCAAGTGTACACTACTCACAGCTGGGCCTGACGACCACGAGGTCACCTGCTGCATCACAAGTGATACAAAACCCGTGAGTGACCAGATCGTGCACTATAGGGCACATGGGATGTACCTCCATGTGATCTGTGTGGACACTTATGCCTAAGGCCTTTGTGCCGGGATCACCACTTGCGACGCTACAAGTGGAGCACCTGAGTGCGAGACTTGACACTTGATGGACGCAAGAGACCAATGGTCGAAGACGACCACCGGGCTCTTGCAAGTAACCAGGGCTCAAGGGGCTCACATCACGCTTGGAGACAGGCATGACCTGTTCTGGAGAGGACTGAGGCAAAGGAGCAGGTGATGTAGTATGAGGAGATGCTGGTGAAGTGATGGAGGACACATATATGCTTGGGGTAGCAAGAGTAGGTGTCGAGACAAGACCACGCACATAGGCAAGAGTACTGGTGATAAAGGCACACAGTCATGAGTGCCTTTGGGGTGCGAGGGAATAGGGGTAGAAACCGGCTGGGCTGGAGAGGTCTCTCGCTCGACAGTGATGATTGCTGGGTCATCAAGAGCCGGAGACTGAGAGCTAGAGGAGGCTCAAACGTTCACACCAGCCGGACGAGAGGTGCTCGTAGGCCCAGAATCCCCCATCCATCGTGAAGCCTCACATGTAGGAACGTGCGTGACAGACCGTGACACGAAAGATGTCAGGTTACGGTAGATGAAAGACTCAAAGAAGAGCACATTGCGGGACTCAACAATATAACGATGGGCGAGATCCCAACAACGCCAGGCCTTTGACCGCGGGGAGATTCCCACCAAGGCACACAAGCGATCCCGCGAGGAGACCTTAGACCCCTACTGGTCCTCAGTGTACCGCACGGAAGCCACAGATCCCTAGACAAGAGCGAGACACAGATTGGCACAGTAGCCAAACTAGAGCTCATGCGGTGTAACATGGTCCGGAAGGGGACCATGCGGGAGGCGGTTCTAGACCCACGTCATGTTGGCGAATCCTTCAAAGGCGAAGGACTTTGGGAGACCGCAATCTCACAGCATAGCACGAACCGAATCCTCCATGGTGTGGTTCTAGCGCCCAGAAACACCATTCTGCTGAGGAGTAGTAGGAGCGGAGACTTGGTGAAAAATCCCGCGCTCGACAAAGAAATTTTCCATCCTGCCAAGAAACTTGCTGGTGCGATCCGAGCGGAAGGTATGCAGCATGTGACAAGACCAACACTCAGCCATCAATAGCTAGAGGCAAAGCACGAGAGCGGTGTCGCTCTTCTGGCGTAGGCTGTAGTCCCACTGTATCCGGGTGGAGTCATCAATCAGAGTCAAGACGTATCGGCCCCGATCAGACCGAGACTCGACAGGAAGAGGACCGAGAAGATCCAAGTGAACCAACTTGAGAGGGCAAAGGGCTTGAGAACGAAAGTCAGGGTAGGTGCAACGATGCATCTTACCCTGAGCACAAAACAGACAATCGTTCTTGGACGGCTTCTCGAAAGAAGCTACGTCAAGACCGAGAGTGGGCTATGTCCGAATGAGCTTTGACACAGTGTCGGAGTACACATGACATAGACGACGATGCAATAGTCGCTGGTGCTCAGTAGACAGAACACCAGTGACAAACACACAAGCACAAGGAGTAGGGGAGCAAGGAGAAGAAGAGATCCAAGAGACACGATACAAATCATCCGCAACGGAGGCACGAAGAACAATGACGCGAGTATCAAGAGTTGTCACCGTCATGTAGTTTGCAGTGTGCTGCACAGATAGTTCCATCAGTGTGCAGAAACACACATAAAGCAAGCTCAGCTCAAGGTCAGACACAAAAAGCACCTTGGAAAGATACAGGGGGCTAGGCGGTCCATCAAAGCACACGCCCCCAACACCATGGATCGGCAGGGACTAACCAAAGCCTGTGCAGATGGAACAAATAGATGCCACAGGACCGAGGACAACAAATTCAGTACGACGACAGATCATGTGGTGAGTGGCACGAGAATCAATGATCCAAGAGCCACCGCGATCACGACTGGATGACGTCAATGTGTAACGGGTAATGGAACACTTGGCCTTAGGAGGGTGTTGAGAAAGAGGTGAGGGGGAATTACGAACGGCACAAAGGTGAGACTCATAAATCAAATCGGTACTCTCATGCCCATCATCATCACATGCCCCCTGTGTCCCCCCACACGAGTCATCACCAGCTACAAGGACCGACAAACAAACAATCTGTGAACTACCTACCAGTGAAGACACACTCGCACCTCCTAGAGAGTGAAGTTCCAGAAGCTGACGGAGCTTGGAAATGATGCGGTCCCGTGGGTCCAGGTCGCCACTGCTCGTCGGTGGGGAAGCGGGAACTAAAGCGTTCATGGTCGCTATGCGACCAGCGGCTTTGCTACTCAACGTAGATTATTGCACGTGTGCAATCTGTGGACCGTGAGTGATCCGCGCCCAGTCAAGCAGCTGCTCGCACTCTGTGTAGTGATGAGCACCGCCACAGTTGTAGTAGCGAACAAAACCACCACTACTATTGCCCGATGACTACTCCGGCTACGAATACTGCTGACTCGAACCACGCCTCCGCCTGCTCTTCTTCCCCTGCCACGCCCTGCACCTGAGTCGGGGTACCCGGGTTGGAAGGGAAAAAGGAGGATGTTCCTGAGGATAAAGAAGTCGAGTGTAGGAGGGGCCTTGGAAGCGATGCGATGACCGCTGCAGCAAGGGGACTCTCCTGATGGGCCATGACTACCTCACGCGCAGAAGTCACCTAGAGAAAAAGCTGATGCGGCCAAGGATGAAGATGAAGGGAGGTGGAGAAGGGCTCAAACACATTGTCGCTGTACCCCGAGAAGGTGTGTGCGTGCTCAAGAAGAATTCCGATCATGAGCATGCAAAGCGCCCACAACGGTGGATATCTAGTACACCATTGTGGGCGCTTTGTAGTGTGAGGTCCCAAGGCGCATGTAGATGCGCATGGCACGTTGCCAGTAATCAGCTGCCGGCTCGGCAGGTCCCTAACAGAGGGAATGGAAGGTGCAAATGTGAGCTATGCGGGTGGCATGCATCTGTGCACCAAGAAGGGACGAGTCCCAACGTGGATTAGCACCCGCACCTGCGCCGGTCTCTCGAAGGGAAGGACAAAAGTCCACGACAGTCTCGCGCGGCATGGCGTAAAGGAGTCCGCGCATCTCCCAAGCCACTGTCAGCACCCGAGCGCGGTCCGTAACCTGGTAAGGACTATGATAGTAGGGCCATAACCCCTCTGAAGTGGTCCACACCTGGAAGAGGGTCTCTCAGCATTCAAAGCCGTCCTCACTGAAAATCGTGGGGGCGGTGTCTCAAAGTCGTTAGGTTGTCGCACCGTAGGGAGAGCAACCACAGGCTGGGAAGGACAAGGGATGGGAAAGACACCACAAAGAGGAAGGTCGTCGAGGTAGGTATCAAGCGAGGATGAGATATCCGGGAATAGAGAGCCGAACAGGGTTTGTAACTAGCAGAGATGCTCCGGAAGTACGCGAATCTCCCCCTTGGGAGTGTCATCCTCCATACCTGGCATGTCAAGGTCTTCATCCAAAGGATCAAGAAGTGGCGGGTCCTTTCCTACTGCTCTCCTCAATGTAAATCCTGACTACTGTGCAGAAGGTGTTACACCGTGGACTCCCTCAGAGGTCTGTTATGGTGCCGTTGACTGACCACGAAGAAGATCAGTGAGTTTGCGCATGGTGTCGGTCTACTGCTGCTACAGGTGACGGATCTCATCCTGCCGACTCCTCGATAGCCTACAAGCATGGGCTCAAGACCCCTCACAAGGAGGAAGAGGGATCTAGCTGTCCTTTGTCCTCATCATTGGTCGGGGCTATGTCAGCGCTCGATATGAACCGAGGTGTCAAACCGTTGAGATATCAAAACCGTCAGCAGTTCTCAAGGATTTGAAATGCAGGCAACTTTTGACTTCCTGACCCCAGAACTTAACTAAGGCAAGTTCTGATGTCAGCAGTAGGTTTACTGACATCAGCACGGACCTGATGACATCAGCAAGGAAATGCTGACATCAGCATAGTTTTTTCGTTGGAGTCACGCGGATTCCACAGTGGGAGGGGGGACCTCGTCACCCCCTTGTGCGGCAACATAGCCGCGTGCCTGTACAAAATGTGCGTAGCTATGCAGAGTCTACGCGGCTGTGTAGCGAAGCTGTCCCGTAGCAGTTGCGCAGCACGACTGATGCGTAGTGCAGCAGCACTGGCTGCTGCTGCGCAACACTGCAGCCACTACGGCCACTGCTGCTACTGCTCTGCTATTGTAGCTAATGCTACTACTACAATGCTGCTCCCGCTGCTACAGTTTTGTTACGGATGTTGTTTCTTCTTGTGCTACAGCAAGCGCTATGTTGCTATCACCATGTTGCTACTACTGCTGCTTGTGGCTCCTACTGGTCCTGATCGCTGCCGGAACTGCTCCTCGCTACTCGCTACAGCTGCCGCTGCGCACTACTGCTGCTCGCAGCCACCGCTTAGTGCCGCGCGGTGCTACTACTCATAGCCGCCGCTTCGGGCTGTAAGCTGCTGTGGTTTTATTTCCTTTGGTTAGAATGCCCAGCTAGACACGGCTGCTGCTGCCATCCAGTGCTACTGCTGCTGCGAGGCATGACCGCTAGAGCTGGTAACAGCTGCAGCTCACCCGGTGAGGTGGTGGGGATCGCGTGGTGATGTTGTTGCTGAAATTCAACTACAACGATTCCCAAGATACGGCGGCGGTGGTGATTGTCACTGATGCTGCCGGTGCTGCGTCTTTGTGGCGCAGCTCAGTGAGAGAGGTCTCGCTGCTTTGATACTATGAGAAGACGCCTGGAAGCTTCCTAGTGACTTAGTCGCTAACTAGGCGTCAATGCCTTGTAAGACAGTGACGACAGTCACAAGTCGTACACATTATGGCAAGGGTCTGGCTAGGAGACACAAGGAAAAGTGTCAAAATGCTTCAATAGCATTTTCAGAGAGAGATGAGAAACTACAGTAACTCTGTGTAGAAAAGTGAGAACGCTATGCCATCTGACATGCAGAATCACAAGTCGGACGCTATGACTGGTCACATGCATGCATCCAGTAACAAACGGTGGACACACAATTCAAAAACATGCAAGTCATGCCCACGGCCAGTCCACTAATGAAATCGTACGTGCTGCAGAAAAGGTCCCAGATAGCTTCCAAGATTCTGGGGCGGTCGTCGGTCAACTCCGAGTAGGCGGTCCATCACCAAACAATGCACGGGGGCCACCTGAGTCCGCATTAGGGATCAGCACGGGCATGGACACGGATGATTGGTCACTGTAAGCTATACAGGTTAACAGATACATCACAAATCACAACAATAAGTTTGCATGAGTTTTCCTGTATACACACTCAAAGTTCACACCAAAAAAAGTTATGTTTTATGTATCAGGACTCGGGGGGAAATCTTCACATGCGAGGCACCGAATTCACACCGACTTTCTTGTGCATCTCTTGCCCTTGTTTGCTCTCTCTATCCCTTTTCCTTGATCGCTCTCGCTGGAAAGGAGGGCAATAAAGGGTGAGGAAATGAGGCCACTCGTTTTGCCGTTGAGGCCCTTGTGGCCTCTCAGCCGTAGATCAAGCCATGAGCTTGATCGGCGGCTGGTGGCTAGATGGCGGGTCTGCCATCTACCCGGTCAACAGCCAAGAAGTGGCTGGCCAGCCCCAACCCTCGGTTTTGCGAGGTGGGAGGGCCAAACCGGCCCTCATGGTGCATATACTATCTTCTGACTCCCTCACTTACAAAGACCTTTTTACCTTCTTGGTCCATTGGCAATCAGAATCATGTGTGAGTGTTTCTATGTACGGTTTGTCACGTTGACTTCTTTCCCCACTTGATCTTCCTCTCTCGCTTGTGATGCATTACATCCCTTGGTCCTTGTTAGGTCTCTAGTCAACCTTATTTGCCATTGGTGTCTATATCATTAGTTCATGCGTTGATCGTGTTCTCATCACCGACACATGTATGACCTCAGCTTGCATATTCTGTGTCCACAGCATTTCTGAATGCATCAATAATGCATGTGTTGCCATCGCTTGTGTGTTTTGTATATGTGTCCTATGTACTTACCTTAGTTTCAATGATTCTGCCTTACGCACTGTTTATATAGCCTGTCCAACAGGTTACACATCCTTTGCTCATGAGCTTGTCTGTATCTGTCATGTTGTTTCCTTGAAAATTGGAGTTATTCCAAAACCCAATAGGCAAGCTTTTGTTATGTGCAACTACTTGGCTGTATTTCCTGATGTTTGGAGATTGAAGGAATGCATGGCTGATCCTCACTAGGCATGAAGCGCGGATTCATTTCAAGAGGCTTTCTTTGTGCATACTAAGCATGGCATCCCTAACCATGTAGTGGTTTCCCTGTGGAGAACATTTGTGCAGTTGAAATGGTGCATGTAAAACAAGATCAAGTAAGATTGGACGAACAAGTCTCACCAACCGATAATATTGGTGTGTTTTCCATGCATACCATGAACATTTTTGTTCAGCGTAGTTTTGCATATGATCTTGTGAAAGGGCAAGTCATTAGTGTCGTCTTGGCAAAAATGTAGTTGGCGAAGACTATCTTTCTCTTGAGGCTTTTGGACTTGTCAGAATTAAACCTATGTTGGATTTCAGCCAAGCATGCATGGTATGCATGCTCATGGATTTTTCATCACCATTCTGCCAATTCTTGTGTTTTAAACCTCATCATTCATGTATTCCATATTTGAATTGAGTGGAGTCAAGTCATAAAGGGATTAATGTGATTCATGTTCTCATTTTTGCGCACGAGATACTTTGTTTTTAGGACTTGAAATGTGTGCATGCACATACATATTCTTGACATGAGATCCGTTCGTTTCATACAATGCCTGACATCTACCGGCACAAGCCACCTGTCAACTACATGTGTACTTGTGCCACCATCACCCTTAGAGGAGTGACATTATACGATTATATAGAGCATTTTTGTTGACGATGATGTGCATTATTTGAACAAGATTACATATGAACTACACATTTTTCAGTGGCTACTCCTCTGGAGTAATCCTAAACTGGTACTCTAATGCAGAGCCCACATATTAGTACTTGCAATCCAACTTCTCCTTGTCAATTTGGATACATGGTTGGTTATTGATTCTTCCTTACAGTCCTGATAGTTCCAAACATTTATGGTGACTTTTTTCTTCGATTTCGTGAATTGGAAAGGGTATTGGATTGTGTGCTCAGATGCATAAAGCTTTCACAATATGCTTCCAAAGGAGTCTAGAACATCATTCCTTGCAGGTCTAGAGGTGTTGGTTTCTGGTTTTAACTTCTTTAGCATTCTTCTATCCCAATGAATTTGACCCCCCCCCTCTCTCTCTCTCTCTCCTTCTCTCTCTCTCTATCTCTATCTGTCTTACACACACACACACACACACACACACACACACACACAAA